>CM037851.1:170183159-170389159 GCA_021234595.1 Delia radicum | reverse complement strand
TGTTATTTAAATTGTTTATAACTATTTGTATGTTGTTGCAAAATGTTGAATTGCTAGTAGGTAGGTTGATTATTTAGTGAGGTGGTTGTTTGGTTTATAATCAACATACATACGATACAACATTCAAGTTTTCCTGTTCTTTGTTTTATGCAACATTACAAATGTTGCATGCAATATTAATGATTTTTTAATTCAGCTAGATAATATACAATTAGCTAATATTACTGTTCTTTTGGTGTTTCTTATTCGGTAAATTTACAATGTTTTATTTAGGTAATGCTATAAACTGAATTTAGAAAGTTATTTTTTGGAAAGTTTTGCAAAGTGTTTTTTTTTTAATGTGCCTGTTTATATTTTCCAAACATAAATCGAAAGAATTTGTCCAGTAAAATAAAAGAGTTAAAATAAAATAAAAGAGTTAACATAAATAAAAGCAAGTAAATGGTTTTCCTCACCCCTTCCGAAATTTTCAAAAATTTGGCATATATATTGTACCTGATGCAACTAAAGTTAACACAATATTTTTTAAATTGTATTTTGGTTTCTAATGTAAATGATATTTTGGAAATGTATAATTATATTATATGATCTTATTTATGTTTTATTTATTTTCTTTGGTATTTAAACACACAAGTAAAAAATGTGTGGTTGCTGTTAGCCGTCCAACTTGAATAAGAAATATAAGCATTTGTATTGTAAGTAGGACATTCTGTGAGCCTTATTTAAAAGGTTTTCCTGGGAGCCCTATTTATTAGGTGGCTGTAAGGACAAACCATATTGAAAATGTACTAGTCTGAATTGCAGTTAAATTGCATGAAAACACACAAAACCATTGAAATGGGGTTGTTAGTTTGGTTGTAAAACAATAGCTAAACATAGACCATAGCTAAAATAAGACCACTATCGGCCCAGTCCATATATCAGTCGCGGATCCAGAGGAGGAAATATAAGACATTTTCTCTCCCAACATAAAACTTTTCAATACAAAAATTTAGAAAAGTTAATTAAGAATACTTTAACTTTCCTCTCCAAAACCTCCTCCATTCCCATCATTTCGAAGGGCGAAAATAAACATTTGACGACCACACAATTTTTGGTGAAGGGATTCTTTTGTCTCTTTGAGTTAACTCGATAGAGTCCCGCATTTCGCTCGTCAAAAATACTTAATTTTGCCTCTTAAATAGAGAATAATTTTTTTCCAAATATGATTACTACTAATGCACTTGGACGTATTTACTCTATATTTTACCTGAACAATTATTAGGAACAAAAATACTTGGGCAAGCATACTTGCCTATGGTCGTTGAAGGGTTAAACGAGGGGCTAAATGGGAAACAAGTTTCTCATTAACGGCCTGTTTATATTTCGTTTTTAAGAAATATGACACGTTTTTTGAAAATTTTCGGAAAGAGGATTTAGGAAAAGTACTCTCCCTTAAAGTTATGTCCAAACTCTATAGTGTAGAAGTTTTAAGTTTGAAATTAAAGTTACTTAGAATATGGCCTAACTCACTAATAAGATCCTTTAAAAAAATATTTCCAGGAACAAGGTGCAGATGGGGGTTAAAAGTTTTCTTACGGCCTCATACAGAGAAAAATTTAGCTTTTTGCCAACTAAAACTCGCTTAATAAGACTCAAATTCGGTTATTACGAAATTCATTCTGTTGGCACAACATAAGTTTTCACAACAAAGTTCGGTTAATTCAACTGAATTTTAGTTGAAACACCAAAAATATTCAGAAATCTATTGTAAATATAATCATACTAACTGAATTCATAAGTTTTTACCATTAAAATACACTTTTTTATTCGGTTGGTACTTTATTTCTCTGTGTGCTGGCCAAAGCGTCGAAGTTATTATTTTTGAAATTTTGTATGTGAATTTGTATGAGATGACGGTATTTTTGAAAACTCTTGCTGAGAGAGGCAATTATTTAAAAAGTCTCCCCGTGACGGTTTGCATATAACATTTTAGTTAGAAACCGTAAATTAAATACCCAAAATTAAGAAACTATAGATTGATTTGTAGATTCATCATCCATCGTAGACATCTCCTTATACAAGGTGGGCCAAAAGTCACGCCTGCGTGTTAAAATTTAATATTTCTTTTGTTTATTATTATTTTTAATTTTTACTTTCACATTTTATTTGTCGAAACTTGTTACACCAACCTACAAAATTACACGAACAAGCAATGTACCAAAGCGATAGAATACTTTGCAATGGGCATTCATTCATTGTTAGGAAAAGACCTAACCACGTGCTTGATTACTAAGAATACAAGAATGGAGCAAAATTGATGATTAATAGGTTTTTTTTAAAGTTCTGCCCATTATGGAGGCTCTAGCTTTTCTAAAACTTCGGGTTCTGATGAGATATTTAGCCACATCGAAATACTAGTATCAACCTAGCTAATATGTTTGATTTGCTTTATTTTTGTAAATATACGGAGGTTGAAAGCTCGTTATAAATTGAAAATGGGCATTCAATTTTACCGACACAAAATTCATGATTGACGCAAAATTTATGACTCCAGATTTAACTGTTCCTGATTACTTCCTATGGGGTTATCTCAAACTATTGAGTAGCTTAAGCACAGCATTGAAGCTGAGATTAGGGTAATAGAGCCTGATATTGCGTGCTGTTATGCAAAACGTCCATTTAAGAGCCCAATTGCGCAGTGATAAAAATGGTAGTCATCTATCTGCCCAGCAAAATTTTTTAGAACAGATTATCTTTGAACCTGTTCCAGAACAACTTCTTTTACCACCTGTTACATGTAACCGGTTCTAGAACAGGTTCCTGGGATTCGAAATGTCACTGTACCAGAGCCAGTTCTATAACTGGTTCTAGAACCGGTTCTAAATCAACCTGTTCTAGTTTGGAGGTAAGGAACCTATAGGACAAACTCCATATAAAAAGAACCAGTTCCAGAACAGAAATTAGAACCTGTTATAATACAGTATAAGCTGTTCTGCAACCAGTTATTTATATTTTATTATTTTACTGGGTGATATTATTTTTCATAATTAAAATTAAAATCGTGCAAAGTTAATATAATGTTTTAAAAATAATAACAATAAATAATAACAATAAACAAAAGTCTCCTACTTAACGGCATCTCCAAACCGATGAAGTTATAAGCTTGATGTATGGTATGTGGCTTCATTCTAACGAAGCTGATAAAAATCTCGTTCGACAAAAACTAAAAAATCACTTTAATTTTAAAACTATTTGATTGCGGGAAAATTTGTTAAGATTTAATAAAAATAATTATTTTGAGATGATATTTTCGTTTAGCTAAACAACATGAACATTTTATTAAATTAATAGAAAAATTATAATTTATTTGTGATAATTCATTCAGGCTGATGTCTATTAACTTTTTCTGTGTAAATTATCACAAATAAATTATAATTTTTCTATTAATTTAGAAAAAATTTCATAATCTGGGTTAAAAAATCTGGAATCTTGAAAATCGTGATAAAGTGTCTGCAATTTTAAGCACAATCAACTACAAATCGAGATATTGATATAAACATAACAATAAATAATATAAAAATACGGATGCTTTTAAAATTTTTTTAATTATTCACAGTTATGGAAAATAAATCAGCTCTTTTAGTTTATTTTCTAGTTACTAAAAGTCATCATTAATAAAAAACTCCTGTTAGCTGAAAATGTATCGCGATTTTTAAGATCCCAGACACCGGGTTCTAAAACTGGTACAGTAAAGATATAGAAATAAGTTTGTCTATTAAGTACAATCACCATTACTATATTTCAATTAAAAAACGCAAGGACTATTAAATATTTCGCACAATTTGCATACTGACCCCATATTTCTGTCTTTTGAAAAATTAATTAATTCAATATTTGGTTGTTTTTTTTTTTTTTTTATTGCAACAACAAAAATTAGATAGTTTCATAAAATAATGAGTTGTTGTTGTACTTGAATTTAAAAATAATACTGCAAATTTCCCCACCGAATTTTTTGGCTTTTTAACTTTAAATGACCCTATTTTTCATCCGTAAATGTATATTCGTACTATTCTATTCGAAACAGTTAATAATGTATTTTGGGATCCCTTTCCATTTTCTATAGCACTATTATTTTAATGGCAGGACTAAAGTTTCTTATCATTATGACTTGATTGTGTCCTGAACATATTTTGCTGGATGTTGCAGTACAATCTGTTATGCAACAATACAGCGATGTCCGTTATGTTAACCCCATAAAAGTTCATGAACAAATATCTTAATTCAAACAACAATAATAAAATCACAGTCAAACTATACAGATTCTATAAAACAATTCCAAACAAATTCCATTACTATCGTAAGAATGTTATTATTTTTTTTTTCTTTTTTTTGCTGACCAACAACAATTTTCCACTTGACTAAGAATTAAATAATATATGGAGCTCCTGCTGTTACTATATCAAACTACCACTAACCAAACGGACACCAGTTAAAAATACCACATAGTAATGTACTAAACTAAAAGGTGCCTCCTAACGCAAGTGCAATCATAAAACCAAAAAAAAAAAAAAAAAAAAAAACATAAATACAATATACAAAAATAACAACAACAGAATAATGTTGCCTACCAAATAAAATAAAAAATTGTATATCTTGATTTTAATCTTAATAGAAAACCGTTGTTTAGCCGGTTTATTTAAACAAAAGGAAAAAATAGTTTTGAACCTTTAACTAAACTATAAACTTAACACAGACACACACAAAAATAGAAAACTACTAAAATTTTTGCATTTTTAAGTTAACGATTGCAATAACAGCATACTTGCAACATCAGCAAGAAATTTAAAAGCAACTGCAACAACAACAAGAACATTCACCCAACAATAATGTATGAATATAACAACCGAGGAGTATCAGGCCTAACCAATCTACATATAACTGAAGTATAAAATAGAGACAAATACTATAAAATGAACCATAGGTATTAAGTACTAGTACTGCTAGGTAGGTACTGGATGGAGCCAGTTAGTTAGCTCCCTGTGAAGTAACGCATGTTTCCCCATAGTCTACTACTAAGCAACATAAACACTAACTAAGCAGAGATAAGTCAGCCAAACATAGCACAATGGGGTGTATCTAATTGAAAATTCTCAGATTTCAAAAATTGAAAAATTCTCAGATTGTAATAAAATTTCTGATTAGCATTAATAACGGTAGCTGTAGTGGTGTCCTTGCAATTCCTTGGTCTGGCATTCTAACGATGGTACTGCTCACCGCACTGATTATTGGTCATATAAAATCTCACGGTACTTTAATTCAGAAACCTTGGATTTATATTATACAAATTTGTGATCTTGAAATGTTTAGAAGCTAAACTTTTCTTTATGATAAGGACTTCAATAGATTTGGTGCTTATGTCATTGTGGCGTAACGTCATGAGTACACACGTACTGCGAATTTCTGCTGGCAGGACATGGTTGTTGTTAGATAGCACAATTCTTTTATATGGAGGTGTTTCGTTATATCGGCAGCCTAATAACACTACCATTCATTGTTCCCTAACACAACCATTCATTGATCCTATTTCTTTGGTTTAGTGGCAGGAGTTGTTGAAAATTTTATAAAACCAATTTATTCACTTTTAAATAATTATAAGAACATCTTTGCTAAACCAGGTTTTTATAGGACACTGACAGTTAGTCTGTAGTAACGCGGAAAGGGTTGTTGACAAAAAGTCGTTTCAGGATCAAAAGGTCACCAGTTGGTAGTTATCTGCGAACGCTACACATTTGAAGGGAAATGACATTCAAACGGCACACATTCGAAGGATTGTAGCTATAGGTGTCCGATGAGTGGCACACACTTGGTGGTTGTCTGCATGTTTGTTCGGAGGGAGGTGAGATGCGCACGGCCCACACTACGTTGCATAAAACTCGTCCGAGGACTGTAGGTATACTCGAAGCATATTTTAAGATGTTCGTATGATATAAGATATAAACTGCCCTCTTCTTAACTTAACCCAACGTTAAGGATACTCACAGGTTATTTGCACGACTGTCAGATGCGCTGACCTAAGAAAGGATCACAAAACGTGTTCAAGGAGATTCACAAGATACTTAAAGGATGTGACCTCCGAAAGGCACACACTCGTGTGTTAAAATCCCGAAGGACATTCAAGGGCAATCGCAGTATATTCGAAATATATATTTAAGAACCCTCGCTGGACATTTGAAGGATGTTCACTTGAAGGGTGTTCTCTCAAAGGATACTGAAAGATACTCGAAAGATAATTCAGGACTCTTAAGGGATACTTAAGTGGGGTTCAAGGGAACTGGCAGAATACTATAAGAGTACTATAAAAGTACTATAATTATGCACACTTACATGATACATATATGATGTGAAATGGTGTAACCTTCAAAAGGCATAATGCATTATCAGGATAAGTCCACGAGAGCTAGAAATAGAAGTATCACATGTTCACAGCTACAGAGAACTGACCAAGATTTATATGATGCTCTGCTTTATATACCCTCAAACAAGGGAGCACAGCGCTGTGTCCCCACATAAGGAGTGGACAACAATAGAAGGAGTCGTCGTATTCGCATAAAAATTGACATGCTGGTTTCTTTTGTCAAAATTAAAAAAAAAATAGTTTTTTAAAGCTATAAGTCTCCGTAAAATGTCGTGAAAATTGGTTGTTATCCTGAGAATAAAGTTGGTATTGTTGGGGCCAAATTTTGATCGCAGCAAGGACTCTTATAGCGGTCATATATCCTTTTTCAAAAAAAGCCGTAAATCCTTTGAAAAACATCCGATTGCTAGATACAGTTTCATTTTATTTTCGTAAAAATTTGTTGTTATTCTGAGAATAAAGTTGGTATTATTGGGGCCAATTTACATATTGATCGCAGCAAGGACTCGTATAGCTATCATATATCCCTTTTCATGAAAAGGCTATAAATCCTTTAAAAAACATCCGATTGCTAATGTTTTATTTTATTTTCTTGAAAATATAAAAGGGTGTTTCTTACAACTTGTTCACTTTTAATAAAAGCTTTAGTTCTGATTACAATTTTTCGAAAAGTGGTTATTGTTCTTGGAATGAAATTAATAATATTTTCACCAATTTTGATTTCAATGTCAGAAAGGACTCTTTTAGCTGTCATAAAAACTTTTTTCTAAAAAGGCTATAAATCCTTTAAAATTCATCCAATTGACACCACTATTTTATTATGTCAAAATTATAAATTTTGTTTCATAAAATAGTTGTAAGGATATTCAAAAACTCCATGTATCCTGAATTTTGTAAATTTTGAATGAAAGCTATAACTCTCCTTACAATGCTTCACAAATTGGTTATTATTCTAGATGTGTAGTCATTAGTGTTTGTGAAAATTGTCACTTCAATCGAACCAAGGACTCGCATAGGTGTCACATATCCTCTTCTCTAAAAAGGCTGTAATTGTTTTAAAAATCATCGGATTGAAACAAAATTTTAAAAACGAGAATGTGTGTGTGTAATGCTTTCAACTATTTAAAATTTAAGTCAAATGGGTTTGGTAATACAACATTTATCAGAATATACTTTTTTGTACAAAGTTTAAAACCACAGAAACTAAATTTATAAATAAATGCATAAAAAATTAAAAAAAAAAAAAAATTATATGCTTGCAATATTTCTCAAAAATTTGTATTTCGCTAACAAAAAAATATGATTTCATTTCATTTAATATCATAATACATTTTTAATTATTAAAAGTTGCAAAAGTGTTTCCTTATTTGAGCTATCTAAACTAACTATATTTTATTTTTTTCAGAGGAAAAGTGTTTAAAAAATAGGGAGATTTAAAAATAGATACATATATACACATAGAGAAATATTTTGCTATTTGCCAACTAAAATTCGGTTATTACGAATTTCAGTCGGTTGATACAACTGAACATTAGTTTTAACAGCAACGTTCGGTTAATTCAACTGAATTTTAGTTGCAACACCCAAAATATTTAGAAATCTAATGTACATATCGTTGTACTAACCGAATTTATAAGTTGTTACCATTAAACTGCACTTTTCAATTCGGTTGGCACTGTATTTCTCTGTGTGTTTTTGTTAGGTGTTTTTGGTTCACTTTTTCTTGATCTGAATTCTGAATATAAAGAGCACAATATTAGTGAAGTTGTAAGAATTTTACAGTTTTTATAAAGTTTTGCCATTTTACTAAAAAAAAGCATAAGTTACAGCTAATCTTATTACGTATCTACAAAATTTAAATTACAAAAAGGAGACATTGAAAAAGAGCTTAAAATTTTTTTTTTTAATAATAAAACAATAATAAAAATATGGAAATCGGTTAACATATTTTTTTTTTTAAATATTTTACCTAATAAGATACGCTTCAGGCCTTATTAACAAACAAAAACATGATACCTTTCTGTCCAAGTTTCCTTTTTTCTGAAAACGTTGATAAAGAAGTCTAATAAAACTAATTCTAATAAAAACTAAGAAAGTTACAAATATTGTGAGATTTTATTTGTTCGGTTTTAGATAGGGTTGCCATATTTGAAAAGTGAAAAAAAAGTACATTGATGAAAAAAAACAGTACTTTTCAAAAAAAAACAGTACATTTTTGTATTTATTGTTAACATAACTTTTACTTCATTACATCACATATTTACTTAAAATAAGTTAATACACCGAACCAAATGGCGTAGGTAAAATCAACAAAAAATTTTTTGTAGATCTTTAACGAAATTTTGTCAATTTTTTTTTAAGATTTAACAAATTTTAGTCAAATCAACAAAATTTCGTCAAGTTTACATCCTCTAAAGATGTAAAATTGACTAAATTTCATCAAATTGACTAAATTTCGTCAAATTTGCTAAAATTATTAGTTTGGATGCCATTAATTTTTGCATTGGGCAGTTTCATGAAAAAAAATTGTGTTTACAAACATCCATTGCTTGAAAAGTAAAAAAACCAAATTAATACAGGGAGATTCAAAAAATTTATATAAAAAACTATTGTACACACGAAAAAAACATGGTTAGAAAAATATATATTCTTTGTACACGCAAAAAAAACTTGTTTATATAAAAATATGTAAAATATACAAAAAAAAACAGTACAAAAACAGTAAAAATCCAAAAAAAAACAGTACTTTTGCGTACTGTTTTAGGTGTTGTGAATAAAACAGTACATTTTTCAAAAAACAGTACATGTACTGTTTAAAACAGTACGAATGGCAACCCTAGTTTTAGATCATGACAAATTTTTCTCTAAATTAACAGAAAAAAAAAAATCTTTTAATGTATGTGCTCATCATATGTATTAATAAAAAATCTTTAATGTTTGTTGATATGCTTTGCTAATGTAGAAGGATAGTATATGATGAGAAAAGAGAATAGAGAAAAGAACTGCCATTTAAAGTTTTAACTGAAAGTTAAACTGGCAACTATGATAATGACTAGAGAAAAAACAAACACACTATAAATAGAAATCGTTCGTGGTAAATTTCATTCTAACTCAACACACAGCGTAATGTGGGATTTAACGTTACCCAATTTCTTCAACGTGTGAGTTAAATAGATGATATTTACGATTAACACTAAATGGCACGAAGAATGTTGATGAAGACCGTAGTGGGTCGGAAAATGCATTCCATTCATGCTAGTGTCTAATAACTTTTTCTGTGTTTTTTTTTCTAATAGTCAAAGTAAATTATCATATAAAAATTATAATTTTTCTGTTAATTTAGAGAAAAATTTGTCATGATCTAAAACCGAACAAATAAAATCTCACACATAAATTTATAGATCAACGATAAAATTCACTATAGTTACAAATATTTTCATTAGTCATATAGGTAGAGGTTGCAAATATATGATAGAACTCAGACAATGAATAAAAGCCTTAAAAAAATAAAAATGTTTATAAATTTCTAGTAAAAAAACGGTACTAAATTTCTAAGAGTCCATTCTATCCAAAAAAAAAATTAAAAAAATGTGAAAATCAGTTAACATATTTTTTCTTACTATTGGATAAAACTTTGGTAATTTTTAAAGTTTTTTCCGACAATAAGGTATATTTTGAGACTTAGAATATGAAATCATTATACCTTTCTGCCCAAGTTTCTTTTTCTGAAAAAATAGACAATTCTAAATACTTTGATAAAAAAGTTAGAACATTCTGAAAAAAACTACGAAAGTTACAGATATTTTCGTTAGTCACAAAAGTAGAGATAACAACATTATGACTGAAGTGAGACATTGGAAAAGAGTCTTCCGAAAAAAATGTTTGTTAAAATTTGTGGTGAAAAATCGGTACTAGACTTATTTTTGTATTAAAAATAGGAGTCCATGTTTAAAAAAAAATAAAATATAAAAATCAGTTAATATGCTTTTTTTAATGTATTATCAAGCTATGGTAATTTTTATAATTTTATCCGAAAGTAAGTTATATTTCAAAATTTATTAATAAAAAAGACAACTAGTTTCTGCAAAATATTCCTTTTTGGCCTAAAAACATAGATTGTTCTGAAAACTTTGATGAAAAAACCAGACCATTCGTATAGAAACTACGAAAGTTACTGACATTTTCGTTAGTCATAAAAGCAGAGATTTCAGAAATATGAATTTCGGCACTTTTAAGAAGAAAATGCTTTTAAAGTCTAAATAAATAATCGGTAATTTTTTGGATTTCCCCTAAAAAACAAATATACGAAATATAAAAAAACAAAAATTTTATAATCAATTAACATACTTTTTTTATTTTAGAAATGTTAAGTTTAAGAAGAAGAATAAACGTTTTTCTCTAAAAATTATAAACACTATTAATTTTTAAATCAGACTAGACTAGTTTCTGCCTTTTTTTTCCATTTTGAAATTGTATTATTATTTGTGTATTTATAATTGTCAGATTGTCTCTATATGATAAATTTTTCAACAACCTGCGGCTGCAAGAATCAAACCTGCGCTCTTCTTACATTACCAATGGAACAATACCAAGTCATGACCGTTTAGCGATCACACCCAAGTATGGAATCGAATGTAATGCAGCTAAATTGCAGTTTTCTTTCCTATTAGCTTCTCTGTTATTGTATATTATACTCAGACATGACAACACTAACAAACACAAATATTCTATTTTTAGATTTTTGTTTATTTTTCTAATCTCATCCGTCTCATTTTTTGAAATTCCATTAAACTTATGACATTTTTAAGTAGCTAACAAAAAAAGGTAGGATTTCAAAGCTCCTCTATTAAAGTATTTTTTTAAACATTTTTTTACTGCAAATATTTTCAAATATGAAATGCGAAAAAATCTAATACTTATCTTAAGAAATCACTTTTTAGCAATTTGTTTTAGTAAAACTTAAAAATTCACCTTTTCTTACAACAAATTACGTTACAAATTTGACGACTTTAGCGACATCTTGTGACAACAGAATGAGCTAGCTATATCAAAAAGTATACTTTTTCTTAAATTAAATTATTTTTATGCACATCCAAAAAAATCAATTCTGCTAAAAACGAAAACACATTTTTCATTTATGGTCCATGGGATAAAGCACTGTGCGACGTGAACCAGCAATTTTAATAAGAAGCTAATATTAAAAGACACATATTATTTATAGCTACCCAAATACGCCTTTAAGGTTTAGAAAGTGGGATGACAAATTCATATAGTATTGTAAAAATTCATGAAATTTACGTAAATTAAATTCATTCGTACACAGTGTTAAACTATTAAATTACAAACATTTTGATATTCTATTACATAAATCGTGGACACAAAATGGTGACGTTTCTGAAATAACGGGCGAAAACAGTTTTTCTGGAAAAGCCACATAAAATCAGAACGATTGCGTATGTATATCTAAAAAGTTCAAACACGCTTTCAGTAAAATTCGGTTAAAAAGGCATTAATATGCAAAATTTTGAGCTATATGAAACAAAATTTTTTTAATAAAGCGTCAATACTTTCTTTAACATAGAATGAAATATTCCGAAAAAAACAAAAAATGGGGTACTTTTTGAACCCACTTAGTAACACTTAGTATGAGTTACAACATATCAAAAGTTCATTAATATCTGAGGGTATGCGTTTGGATCAGGGACCGTAAATAATGATTATTGCTCGTTTTTTTGAATCAAAAAATCAATCACTTAGAAGAGACATAAAAAAAAGTTTATTGCACCATTATTATTATTTTTTGACAATCTTTGCATATCCGTCATGATTTTTAAATTTTTGATTTTTAAAGTTTTCTTCAATGGTAATGATTATTTTTGAGTAATAATAAAAAAATCAGCCATAATCATTATTATTGAGCAAAAAAAATAAAACTCAAAAATAATCATTATTTATGATTTTTATTTTTTTCGCTCAAAATAAAATTCACTTTCAATGTGAGGGATGGACGTAACTCAGGAAGTAGGAGGAGCTTGTTGAAGATTTTGATATCAATCTCTTCTTTGGAAGATTCTGTAGCAGATTAATGCATCGATCATATTTGTTGGTGAGGTTTAAGGGGTTAATTTTTAATTTCAAAATAGGGCTTTTTTTTGCCGTATTTTGTGAAAGTAATAATGTGTGGGATGGACATAACTCAGGAAGGAGGAGGAGCTTATCCAAGGTTATGATATCAATCTCTTCTTTGGAAGATTCTTTAGCAGATTAATGCATCAATCATATTTGCGGGTGGGGTTTAAGGGGTTAATTATTAATTTCAAAATAGGGCTTTTTTGCCGTAAAGTCAAAATCTGGAAGCTCGATTTTCACCGTAGACGTATGGTCTAGTGGACTTTTTTGCTCAGTATAATCCCAAGAATCAGAAACGCGAAGCTCCCATTAAGATTTTTTTCCTTCCATACTAATCGCCCCACCATAATATGTATACATATTTACACCTACATGAAAGTGAGTTTTATTTTGAGCGAAAAAAATAAAAATCAGAACTAATGATTATTTTTGAGTTTTATTTTTTTTGCTCAAAAATAATGATTATTGCGGATTTTTTTTATTATTACTCAAAAATAATCATTACCATTGAAGAAAATCCTTAAAACTCATAACATAATCATTATTGTGTAATTTTTATTATAAAACTCATAATGATTACGGTCCCTGGTTTGGATACGTATTTTGGAGTATATCGATGTATGTCTGAAGATTATTAAGAGAAATAACGAGGTGTGTATGTGTATTTATGGTATTTGAGAAATGAGCGGAGATACTTTTGTCCTTACCGAATACCGATAATGATGTAACGGAAATTTTACATGTCAATTTTGAGTTGCACTCAAAGAAAAAGCTTCATCATATTTATGAAAAAATTCATAAATTTTATGAAAAACATCATTACTTTTCTCCCATATAACACTTCATAAATATTATGATGCTGTTTCATTTATGAAATATTTTATAAATATGATGAAGCTTTTCATTAAATGTTTCATAAATGTTATAAGACAATTTTTTAATATAATAAAGCAAATTCATAAATTTTTATGAATTTGATTCCTCAATTTCTTTGGAAGCGTACAAACACAATAAATGCTACAGCTGATGACGAAAATTTATTTTTAATACATTATTTTAAAAACCCAATATTTTTGCAACTGTAATTCAAAATATGTCAATTAAAACTCAGAATTTCAAATTTAAATTTATAAAATATCAATTGATATTAATTTTTATTAAAATTCAGAAAAAATAAATTAAGTTAAGAATTTTCGTTTTGAATATAAAAACATTAATTAATGTTAAAAATTTCCGTTTCCACTAAAATTTATAAAAATTTAATTTATATTGAAAGTATGTATTGTTGACCTTTAATGTTGTTGTTGTTTCATTTGTCTGGCCTGAGGTCTTTTGAGGTATTTTAAAAATAAACGAATAAATTATTAATTAAAATAAAATTTTTTTTTGTTTTTACTTTTTGATTTTTAATATAAGCCCTCAAGCCACACAATTGAAACAACAACAATTTAATTTATATTCAGAAAATTCCATGATAAATTTACAACACATCAACTGATTAGAAATTGTGATTTTCAATTGATGTAGTGATAGTTTCTCAATTTCAAATGAAAATTCTTAATATCTATTGATGATTTCAAATAGAAATTCCAAATTTCAATTAATAAGAATAAACCTTGTGAAATATATGCACAAGGTTTATGAAACTTTTTTATGAAATGATAATGATTTATGAAACATTTGTCATACATTTTTATCAAAGTTTTTATCATATCTATGAAAACTTCATAAATATAATGAATAATTGATGATAAACGATTTATGAAACAATATCATCAATATGATGAAACTTTTTTCCTTGAGTGTATGTGTCTAGTGCAAAGAACCTGGATAGAAAGACAGTTCCTTGGGGGGAATGGAGATGTCGAAAGTTTTAGAGTAGAGTCTTAAAAATAGCTAAAGACGGATTTGTCTTATCACAAGACTCTCTATCGTTCAGTTTAGAGTGAGCAGGTAACTTAATGATAGCGTAAATTATAAGAGTGGTTTTTTTCAACAAAATTGATCTTACGTACCATGCACCCAGTGGAAAGAAGAAATGTTAGAATCTGTCTTTCTTGGAAATTCGATATTTCTGATAATGCGCCATTTAAATATCACCCGACAGCTCTCAAGTTTCACCTGTCCTATTCTCAATTGTAACGGAAAAGAAAAAATTAGAGAATAATTTATTTTGATCAATTCTAAAATCTTACAAAAATAAAAATTCTGTGATATTGAATTCCTGGTCCACAGTGTTCATAGAAAAACAGGCAAAAGTTTACGCAAAAGTTAATAAGATTCTTTTTCAAGTTTTTTGTGGCAAGTTCCTGATCATTTGTTATGTAACATTGTAGGCATGAGTATGTGTATAAGAGCGTGTGTGTTTGTGTTCAATGTATGTATATATGTATGTTTTTTGTATTACATGCTTAAAGGTACAATGAACGGTGTAATCCTTAAACAAGGTACTTCCACTTCTTTTTTTACATTCTTCTGCTTCAGCTTACTACGACTTTAACTATTAACTATGCATGCAATTGTTGCCTCAAAGTATGTGTCCATTTATTTCATATGTCTGTCTGTTCATCAGTAGGTTCATCCAGAGAACACAAACCAACAACAACAACAATTGCAACAACCCGCTATACTAAGGAACAATTTATTCGTACGTTCAAATAGACAACGACAACAACGATGATGATGATGACGACGTCTTACGTATGAATGCACCACAAGCTTATGCATAAAATGACTAAGTGGACAAACCAGATATTGATAACGGCTTATTTGCTGGTAACAACCCAGTGTAGAAAAGCACTACCATAGCATATAAGTGGTTATATGGTTGTGCTTTGTAATGCTAATGGCAAGTACTTGCAATTGTCGTTGCAAACCTCATTACTTTTATACGGGGATGTCGCTCAAAATAATGACTTATTAGTATTATGGAAAATTGTGGTTACCTATATGCTTACCAGTATGGACAAAAATAATGTGTCTACAAATAAATTTATTTTTAACAATATATTCTATCTCGATATGTTAAACTTGATAGATAAAAACATAAATGACTTGCTTGCACAAACTGTCATTACTTTCCAGCTTACAAAAAAATCAAAAGTATGTACTAATATACATATGTGCTTTACTAGAGTCTAAAAATATATTTTCAAAAAAATGTTAGATCATTACTTTATATTTAAAATAATGATAAAAATAACTACTTAAAGGTAACTCATTATTGTTATATTAAAATAATTGGAAAATTAACTAATTATTTGTAAGTACTTATTATTTGTGGTAAAGTAATGCAGGGAGTAAGTTGGTGACAATGTACTGGTAATAAGAATAGTAATGACATGTCATTACCGTTTCTACACCGGGAACGTTTCAAAAGTTCTGTTACTTTGAAATTAAATAGCAAAAAGGAAGAAGGCTGTGCATCAGAACACATACATGCATATTTACTACACATATAGTTATCAGCATCATGCAGAGGCGATTTTTGTTTTTTGCTCTTATTGTTGTTTTTGTAATTTCTTGCCCATTTCATTGTTGGTGTTTTTGTTGTTGTTGCTGCAGTTTTTTTTTTTTTTTTGGTATGATGCAAGTGTCTTCTTGTGCCATCGTTGTACCATTATTATCATCTTTGCTGCAGCTTAAGCAATATTCTACCATTAGTTTACCTATTACGAGGAAGGGAGACCAGATTTTAATTTCATGCATTGAAAGTTTACATCCATGCATATGAAGGTACAAATTTTCGAATTAAAATGTTATACATTAGAAGAATTGTTAAATTTTAAGAAATTTCATTTTTAAACTAAATTTTAATAGAATGCATAAAAATATGACAGAATATAATTGTACCACTTTTACTTACCCGAGTTAAAACGTTTGTATAAATTAATACATTACTATATATACACTTATATGTTTTTGTCAGACTTTGTATTTAACCAGACATAATTATATAATGTTATATAGAAAAAAATTGTTCTCAACAAATTTTAATACGATGTTATAAAAAGTAACATCTTAAGGCATCTCGCTCAATATATAATTGTATACTGCATTTAGAAAAATACAATTAATCCAATAAAATATGACGTTATATTTACTTTATTGTTGTAAAATACAAAATAATATATATTTAGATATTATAACGAATTTAAAAAACACACAATTTTATTTTGGATAGAATTGTATATTACACCATATAGAGTCACACTAGAAAATTTGTCAATCTTCGTTTGAATATAATTATATACCACATCAAAATACTTGAACAATTTCCTGTCTCATTTTGTGTATAATTATTTTCGTGGACTTTTGATAAAACATTTAATTCGACTTAAGAAACTTCCCCTGAAACAACTTGTTCCCCTGAAAACAACTTATTTCTAAAAAATCATTAATTTCTGTTTAAAAAATTAATTTGTTTTATTTGTAACATTACTATTAATATTTGGTTTTAGATGTTTTTTTCGCGTTTGTTATTTATTTTTGTAAGTTACAAAATACCACAAAACCTTTTATAAAAAAAAACTGATTAAATTGACTTGCGCCGTTATTCGGATGCAATTTAATCAGATGTGTGATTATATGGGCCCATTTCTTGGATAAAACTGTAAAGACACATTTTGAATTATAATTTTTTTTAATCGGGTATTTAATATAATAACTTAATTCAGAGCAAAAAATAGTGCTTACCCCGAAGCAGTTCTGGAAGGCATTATTTAATTACCGAGCGCTTCCTAAATGCATTCCAAAAGATCTAAGAAGCAATAAATGCATGATTAAGTACGGAGTAAAATAATGTATAATTAATACAATTTAAAGCGCTTATTCTCTTCTCCAAAGAAGCAGTAAAATAATATATGGTTTAAAAATGTCCAGCTGATCGTTGGCGTGTCTTTAATGAGTTAAACGAGTGTTGTTTTACAATTACAATTTTATTTAAAAGCAAAATCTATAAAAGCTTTAAAAATATAAAACTTTTTATGATTTTATTTTTTGATTACTAATATTTAGAAAATTGCTTGCATATTTTTGCAGATAAATTTGTTACTTTCATTGAGCTAAAGTTTAGCTCAAATAAAGCTAAATATTTTTGCTATTATTATTTTACTAATAAAGGGTCCGCCATCTAGCGTTTTTTTTTTCCGATGCCGATTTTGCCAAAAAAATCATCTTTTCAGATGAAGCTCATACTGCATGGCCAGCCGAGGCAGCCATTTGAATGAAATTATTTTCCATTATTAACCGAAAGGATTGTACTTTCAAATAAAAAAGAAATTTGAGAAAATATTCAGTAGTTTTTTTTATAGCATTTTCAAAAAAAAAGTTATTTGGCGGACGCTTTATTAGGCGACAAAAGAATTTAATACATTTAGCTCTTTATGTGCAACGTCGGGTCTAACAAATTTTTAGTAGTTTTAGCAGTTTTTAGTTCTTCAGCTAAAATTTTAGTTATACGTATTCAGCACTTAATTGTTTTGAACTAATCTTTCACTAATATTTTATTAATTTATTTCCTAAAAAAAAAAAAATGCTGATAAGCACATTAATAGTGTGGTTTACAAACAAAAAGTACAACTCTTGTAAGGCAGTAAATAAAAAAATCAAGAATGGAAGATTTTTGTATCTGTTTTTCATACATAAAAGAAAATAGTGAATTAAAGCAACTTAAATTTTGTGTTGTCACCGGTTCGTGAAAGTAATTGTCTATTAATTAAATAAAAGACAAAATAAAATATATAAATGTACACTCAAAAAAAAAAAGTTTGTAAAGTCAGCAAAAAATTTTGCTGAGTCAGCAAAATTTTAGTCAGGAGGGTGCTAGCAAAAAATTGCTAATGTCACCAAATTCTTTTGCTGAAAATCAGCGAGCTGATTTTTAGCAACAAAAGATTCAGCAAAAGTTTTGCTAACACTTAGTAGATTAGAAATAAAAAAGCGTTGGTAAAAATTAATAAATTTTTTGCTGAATTTTAGTAGACTGAAAAAAACGCAAAAAAATTGTGAAAAATTGTCATTTAGTTAATATATTTGCTGAAAATCATAAAACATATTTTTGTGATTCTTTTAAAAATATTTTACAATAACTACGAAATATAAAAATTTTCATTTTCCCACATTGATGTCATGAAGTAATTTAATATCGGAAAATATATAGAAATAAATATATATAACATAATAAAAATTTTCTTTCAACTACTTACATCAATGGTTGTTTAAATGATGCTTTCTTTTAAACGACGCAACTGCCGAAGACAATTATAGAAATGAAACGAAAAAATAAACAAAAACAAACGAAACGAAAAAAAACAACCCTTTTTTTGCAATAAGAAAAAGGAACCATACTAAGATGCGTGTCTTTGTCTTTCGCTTTACTCTGTCTACATGTCTGTATATGTTTGTTTGCAATTTGACAACACTAGATTATTAATCTATTAACATTTCTTATAGAAATACATATTAAATTTAAATATTTTATTTTGTCTTTTATTTAATTAAAAGACAATTATTTTTACAAGCCGGTGACAACGCAAAATTTAAGTTGTTTTAATCCTCAATTTTGTTTTATGTATGAAAAACAGATACAAAAGTCTTCCATGGTTGATTTTTTTATATGTCTTATTAGAGTTGTACTTTTTAGTATCATTTTCCTCTTCTCTACTACATCTTGAAATGCCGGGACATCTACTTCATTCTGCCTATATCTTTCAATCTGGTTGTCGTCCACACTATTAATGTGCTTATCAGCACAATTTTTTTTTAGCAAAATTAATTAGTAAAACATTAGTATATTAGTAAAGCATTAGTATAAAACAGTTAAGTGCTGAATAAGTATAACAAAAATTTTAGCTGAAAACACGATTTTAGCAAAAAAATTTGCTAAAAAATAGTATACCTGATTTACAAGACGTTTTACTAACTTTTGTACTAACTTATTTTTTTTTGAGTGTAATAAAGATTAAATGTGTGTTTGTAAACCAAATGTCTATAGAGATTAATAATGTAGTGTGGTCAAATTGCAAACAAATATATGTGCAAGTAGACAGCATAAAGCGATAGAGAAGTACACACATATTAAATATGTATTTTTGTATATTTCCTTTTTTTATTGCAATATTTTATTATTTTTTCATTTAGTTCGTAGAATTATCTACGGCATTTACCTTCCTTTAAAAGATGGCATCATTTAGACAACCATTGATTTAAGTAGTTGAAAGATAATTTTACATTAATACATGTCGCCATTGTGGCATTATGAACATTTATATATTTTGTAACGCAGTTATTGTAAATTATTTTTAAAAGAATCACAAAATTATGTTTATGATTTTCAGCAAATAAATTAACTAAAGTATAATTTTTCTATAAATATTTTGAGTTTTTTTTCCAGTCTACTAATATTCAGCGAAAATCTTGTTAGCTTTTAGCAAGGGTTTTTTTAAGTTTTCGTCCACTGTTAGCGAAATTTTTGCTGAATCTACTTATTTTGTTGTAAAAAATGAGCTCGCTGATTTGCAGCAAAAGATTTTGCAAACATTAACAATTATTTTGCAACCACCATCCAGACTAAAATTTTTTTGACTCAGCTAGAGTTTTTGCTGACTTTACTAACTTTTTTTTTTAATTGTAGCTAACCCCAGGAAATAGTCGTATTTATTATTGAACAAGGCTATGTGCTGATGAGTACAGAAAGGAATTTCCTGAACTTAAAAAAATATATATTTAAGCTAAAAATTTACCGAAATATGCGCTAAAAACAGCAAATTCCCAGGAAAAAAATTACACATTCCAAAAAGAAGGTGATGCCCACACTTGCTTACATATCTCATTGCCAAATTTAGTAACTGCAATACCAAACTCATTCCAACGATAGAGTCAAAAAAGCAAGTAGTATTGTAATCAATTCTTTAAATTTAAACCAGAAAGCATGAACTCAATAACAAAGTAATCATTTACTTAAAAGAAAATTACAATGTTATTAATTTATATGTATACCTTTTTGTACTCAAGAAGTAATCATATACTCGTTACTGGAAGTAGTTCCTAATTTTGAAAAAAATAAGTTATACAATTTTAAAGAATTTATCTCATATATTTTTTCAAACAAATTTTTATTTGCAATAAAATAATACTTAAAACAGAAATTGCATTTTTTTTTTGAAAAATTTATATTTTCGTGGTTTATAGCTCTAAAATTATGACAGACCCATGTTATCATATCAATTCGGTGTTTCACTTTTTAGGATTTTATTTCCGTATGAGTTTTGATCGTTATATTTGAGTGACCTAGGAGAATCACGTGTGAGTAAAAGTTGAATTTACTTATGGAACTACTTCTTTTTTTTAAATGTAAGTACTTCTTATTTTTTTCTAGGGAACTATTTATTTTTTTTTTTTTTTTTGTGTAAGTACTTCGTAATTTTACAATGGAACTATTTCTTTATTAAAAAATGTATGTAGTTCTTAAAAATATAAAGTAAATGGTTCTTTGGTAAAAAAAAATAATCAATTCTAAAGAATCAATTATTTTTGTCTCACGCCCTGTTAAAAGAATCGAGTAGGTAATCTAGTAAGGAATGCGTTCTGCCCAAAATGGTTGATTACAAACCCGTTTACCTTTTTGGAAATTTTTTGCTGGGTTATTATATTTATAGTCAAAGTAAGCAAAAAAATATGTAAAAATTTGTCACTAAAAATCTATCTAAATTTAGTTTTAAATTTGATCATACACATGCATTGAATTTTCTTAGTCTAGTAAATAAGCATAAATGATGGTCATCCTAATAATCTGATAAAAAATTTATATCACTACACATTATCTAATTATCAAATAGTGATTGAAATAATAATGCCACACCAAGAAATTTTTACATAATTTTTTTTTTCAAATTTGCCAAAAAAATCTGTTTCGATTTTGCAAACATTTATAATTTTCTCAAAAACTATGAGAGATACAAAAAAAACAACTTATGACCAAAATTATTCCCGAGATAAAATTTAATTAATTTCAACTTTGCATTGCAATATGAAAGCAGTCAAAAAAGCATAAATAAATAAAATTAACCGAAATAATATCAAAATTGTGCATCCACTCAAAAGTCCACGCTAAGTTAAATGGTGGTATTATTTTTTTTTTTTTTTTGTTTGCGGTCATGAATCTTTTTATGTGGCTTATTTTATTGGTCTTTTCACTACTTTTTCTGACAAGCAAAAATCGTCTTTCAAAAAAGTGTTCGGTTTGACATGGAATGACTCTCATATAGTTGATGTTAAAACCGAAAAAAACATGGTTATACTAACGCAATATTAACTTAATATTCATATTTTGAATAAATCATATTTCAACTAAAAACATGCATAAAAGGGGTCAAAATTATAAATTATAGCAAGTATAGGTACGATAATAATTTAATGTAAATTATACATACAAGTTTTCATTGGTAGTGCGTGCCGCAGGCAATTTTCTGAATTAAGACTTTAGCGGATTAGTCTAGCATTAGACTAGAAGCACACAATTTAACACGTGCTTTTGATAATCAAAAGGATATTTTCACATTATTAAAATTATGCTATATTTATTACAAAATGGCTTTATTAAAAACAATTTAATGTTGTTAAAATACATATGATTGTTGGTTTAGTTTTATTGACTTGATGCATGAACTTTCAAAAAAACAAATCATTTCATTCATTGAATGCAATTTCTGTTTCAAAATAATAAGCAAAGAAAGTAATTGTCGAGCTAAAATAAAATTCAGTCTGGTCACCTTAATTTATATGTATATTTTTAACGCAATACCAACATTAAATAAAAAGCTAAATAAAAAAAAGCACATATTTTTGTTCATGTTTAGTTCTGTTAGGTTCCTGATTCTAATGCACTGATCATCATTATCATCATCACTAGAAAAACAACAGTAACAACAACAGCAACTATAATATTAACATCGTAGTCGCCTTGATCATGTGGAGGGACAACCAACAACGCTTAATTTTAGTTTTATATGATGCTACTAAAACTGCTGCAATTTCGAAGATGTTGCTGCTGTTGTTGTTGCTTTTATGTTTAAATATTCCTGTTTTCTAACAATTTTTCTATTTCAACGTTTTTTTTTTTTTCAATATCTGCGTTGTAAATCGTAGGTATATTTAATGTGCTAGAGCGCACAGGTGGTGTTAGATTCAGGTGTACTACTCGCATTAAAGTCAACCATAACTAAAGCAGCCAAGGCACCAATCCAACCAACGAATAAACGAACCAACTTAAACATACCATACCTTTTCTGTAACCAAATTGGTATTAGTTTAAATCCAGTTTTGTTGATTTTTTTCGCATTTTTTTATATGTTGCAATTATTTTTTTTTTTTTTTGCTTTCTCATCAAAGGTGTAACTGCACACATACTGTACTTAAAGATCGCACTTGTACCGAAGTACTAGAATCTGGAATCAAAGTATATGTTAGATTTCTAAATATTTTCTAACGATTACACAGGTGAGCAGGAAAATTTATAAAGACTTTTAACATTAGTTTAATCGTATATTTTACATGCAAGTGTCTCACATATGCAAATGTTGCTATCATATGTGGCGGATGAGTTATATTTGAATTGTATTATTATTAATCATACGTACCGTTACACTGATATATAAAGGTTAGCTAAAATCCAGCTAATGTCGATTTTAAAAATTGTATTGACTAAAAATGCAACATGTTTTTAATTTTTCTAATTTATGGGAGAAGTGGACTGGTTAAATATGGACTAATTTAAAACATTTTTTTTATATAAAAATTGTATTCTGTTAAAACAAACTTTTGTGGACCATTAGAAAAACAAATTTAAAAAATTCAGAACTAGTCTTGTAGTAGTCACCCCATTGGCACCCCGGATAAACCGCTAAAGCGAGGAACTTGAACCTTAACCCTTGTAGGCGTCCTCTTAGATGAGATTTTTTAAGTTCCTATGGAGAGGGGCTTGAAGAAGAACAATTATTCCCCTTGGCCACCTTGCAACTTTAAAACAATATTTGATTATGACAATCAAATAATATGTTTGACATTAATATGGTTTACCAAAATAAAACAGTTTCCACTGTGCAATGTAGTCTTGTGTTACCAAACTGGAAACCTTTCTTCTAATTTCTACACATTCACGTTAGATGTGTGTGATTTGATAGGAGCATCGTCGTTTGGGTGTGTGTATGTGTTTGTGCAAATTTATTCGTGATATCACCTTTTATTACATAAAGAAGGTTAATGTCCATCTATTGCATCTTTTTGCCACATTAAATAAAATCAAGCACAACACCAACTATTAGAATAACAACAAAGACTTGCATTGTGTTAAATTAGTTAAATGCTTAATTGCCACATTCACGAAAAGTATCATCATTGCACTACATTATACACATACATATAGAGAAATAAAAATAATCATTGGTCTCAAACTTTTGCTGTTGTTGCTGTTTAAATGTCCAGTTATATAGATACATTTACTCACTCATTCCTACCTTCAAACCGACCAACAATCAAAAGAACAAACACATTTACTGGATATTGTATGTTTTTAATTTTAATGTTAGTTTTCAGTTGTTGTTTTGTTGTTTTGTTGTTTTTATTGTATTTGTTACTTTCAGTTAAATTGTATGAAATCAATTTAATTTCAATTAATTGCACATCTACATACACAGACGAGCATCTCTACACATGTTTATAATTGTATAGGTGTGTGTGTATATGTGAATTACAAACAAAACATTTTTGTAATTACTCAAACAGTGTTTTGTTTCTAATTAAATTTACCACTACCTGTTTAAGATGGCTTTTGGTTTTATGTACAAATTTAAAATTGAAAAAAAGGACATTAAACGCTTATGGCAACAACAACAACTACAATGATATTTTAAGATAATGACAATATTCACAGAACAGTATTTGTAATGTAAACAGATTTATACATAAGTGAACCTATGGAATTCAATTTTTTTTTTTTCAAAACAGCATAAATTGGTGCATCTTTTGCACTTCTTTTTATCTAAAGATTTGCATAGTTTTCTGCCAGGATACGTTTTAGAAACATCGTTAGATCTCAGAAGTTCATGTAAATAAACCCCGTAGAAAAAAGTATATATACAGTAATATATAGCTAATTATAACTTGATATAATTACACTCATAACAATCCATGCTAAAAATACGAAAAAAATGTCAAAACAACAAAAACTTTTGTGAAATGAATTAATTTTCGTTTATTTTACAAAATTTTTGGTTATTTTGACATTTATTTATATTTTGACGCTGGACTATTATCAGTTTATATAAAATTACATATGTGGCCATATGTAACGATATATATTTACATCTCATATTTATTTTTACGAAAATTTGTAAGACAGCGCTATATATATATATCATTATATCTCATGTTATATATAAGTTGATCTTGGTATAGCTAAATATGAGATCATATATACTTACATGTAAACATATATATGAGTATGTATTATAAAATAAAACCAAACAATTTCTATCATTTTTATATATAATAATGTATGGCATCACATTAAATTCAATATAAATATGTATGTGTGTTAAAATTAGAAAGAATAATTCGTTTCACTTTTATAAAAGTAAAAAACTTAGAAAAGCTATACCTAAAAAGAGTAAAAAAAGAACTTTAAGTCAGAAAATCTTTAATAAGCTATGAAAAGCCCAAAAATCTTAAGAAAAGACTGTAATGCTCAAATAGGAAAATCAACATAAAAAAGTAAAAAGCTAATTTGTATTATATGATAATTATCAACAAACAAATTTTTTTGTGTATGGCATCACATATTATCCAAATCGAAATCACGCGTAATTTTCCAATCCATTGATTTATATTTAAATTTTCATTATTATTTGGAATGTGAAACAAAATTTTACTGCGTATTTCCAAAGAATTACAAGAAGTTTTAGCAAATGTTATCAAATTATATATAACTCGATCAAATTAGATAAACCCATTTTCGGATCGAATTATATAAGATGAGATACCATGGGATCTCATGCGATAAGGATATGTATGGCATTCTTCGGATCAGCTATGATATGACGTGATAATGAATTATATATATGGCTATATATGGTTGCATCAACCTATATTGGATCTTTTTTCATCGGAATGTTTGTTGTTAGTTGGAGAGAAAAATTAACTCAATACCTTCGCGAATTCACAAATTTTTACAAAATTACCTCAATATGTTATGTTGGTATAAATGATAGTTTTTCATATATTTTCTATAAATGTATACTTTAATGCATATTTTGGCAGTTTTTGTTAGACATTTTGATATAAACCAACGCGTTTTTTACGTGTATAATATTATTTAGTTGGTGTTAGGGCAAAGAGTATACACAAATTGAAGCGCTACCGTACACAGCGTTTTTTATTCTTACCAACTGAACTCGTGCAACATTTTGATAAAAAAAATTTTGATAAAAACACCGGTCCATTAAACTTTTATTCTCTCCCAGTCCGGGTCGGGAATGCAACATACTTTTAACAAACATTTTGTTTTATATTGATATACATCTAAAAAAGTCTTGCCACCCCCTGATGTTATACAATAAATACTGTAGTTTGACATTGATATAATATACTTTTTCCTGTTGCGGGGCAGGTGGTATATAAATCCACCAAGATCCAAGAGACCCCGTCGATATAGTTACAAGGTACATATTTAAAAAAATGTTGAAATTCAATCCTAATTTTAACAATTTTATTTTCTAGATATTATTAGTTAAATAAAATATCAATGACGCTATTTTTAATTAAGTTGCATGATAGCCAGGTCCGTAGAAAGCAATCCCGATTTTATTCTATTCTATTGTTCTTATTTTTAAAGTCTAAACAAATTGCTTAGAACTTTTTTCTACCAAAATCAAGCAACTGAACAGAGACAACAAGTTTGATTTTTTGACATTTTTACACTCATAAAAACAAGTTAGTTCAAAAATCTGTTAAACATGTTCTAATTCAGTTTAGCTAATTTTTCCTGTTGTTATCGTTTAAATCAGTAATTTATATATATAGTTTCCTTAGTTTAGCTCAACAACAAATTTCATTCGTATTTGAATTTATTTTTCTACCTAAAATTTAGTAATTCTTGGCTCTAAAATTTACAAATTTTGCCAGTTAATTTGAAACACAATTGAACAGTTCATGCGAATAAAGACGAATAGACCATTTGTAGAATTTTACAGGGGAAAATAAAAACGCAGGAAACGGTTAAAAAATAATATTTTTGTCAACTTTTTGGTATAAGCTTAAAGATTTAAGTCACATCTACCTATATACAAAATTTTAGTAAGGTATTCGAAAGAGAACTTGCCAAAAATTGGACTTCAATTTTTGCTTAAATGGAAAAAGGGCGAATATCCAAAAAAATGTATTGAAATTGAATAAAAATGTGTTATTTTGCAGCAGATTTTGACTACATTTCATGAGACTTGCAAACTTGACGAACTATGGTTGGTATTTGTTTGTAACACTTTAAGGACAATTAAGTACAATTTCTACTATCAATTTTAAACTCGCAGCTAAATAAAATTTTTTGCCAATATAATAAGTGTGGTTTGTTCCTCGTAATGTTCTTTTAACACATTGTTACCGAAAGTAGAATTTTTGTATGTTTTTGTGTCGTATTTAATCAAAATTGTGCGTTAGTTCACTCCCAATTAAAACAAAAATATAAAAATATACGAATTATTGCACTTTCGAAGTAATTTTTTTTAGCCTTAAAAGTCAAAATTTCCCCAAAATTTCTGCATAGGATTGTAGGGCTCTGCTAATAAAATGCATTTATGCAAAAAAACGTGTTTGCGAATAAGTGGTCTATTCGTCCTTATTCGCATGAACTGTTCAATTGTTTCCAAACAATAATTTTGTTTGTCTCCGCTATCAGTCTCACTTTTAGATGGCGTTATTTTCTCATATTTCTTATTTGATAATCATAAAATAGGCTATATCACGGAAATTAAGCGAGATAGAGCAAAATGGACCAAAAATCGTTACTGCGTACTTATTAAGTAATCTATATGGACCTGCCTTTGGTAAGATCCGAAAAGACATTTTCAGTTGATTCAGATTACAAATTTCGTTGATTTAGCTAAATTTTTAGTTAATTTAACTATATCTGTCGACTCAAATTTAGTTCTTATAAAATGTATGTCACCTAAATTTAGCGAACTGTGATTACCAACATCATTGAAAATTACAGTTATATTAGTTTTTTGTTTTTATATACATCGAGATTATTTTTATGTTATTTTCAATTTATAACGAGCTTTCAACCTCCGTATATTTACAAAAATAAAGCAAATCAAACATATTAGCTAGGTTGATACTAGTATTTCGATCTGGCTAAAGATCTCATTAGAACCCGAAGTTTTAGAAAAGCTAGAGCCTCCATAATTGGCAGAACTTTAACAAAAACCTATTAATCGTCAATTTTGCTCCATTCTTGTCTTCTTAGTAATCAGGCACGTGGTTAGGTCTTTTCCTAACAAGCATCATGACGTTACTAAACTTTGAAGACCAAAAATGTTATATTTATATAAAAAAAAAATCATTGAAAATTTTGCTTGCGCAAATTTAGGTACTATTTTCTGTTGTCGTAGTTGAATGGGCACCTTTTTGTACGGGCGTGTTTTACTAGAGTAATCAAAATTTTCTTATTTAGACATTTCTTCATTTTTGTTTGGAATCGCCGATTTTCTTATGTTTCTTGTTAAAAAAAAAAAACTGTTTTTTTGATGTCTTCTGCTTGTGAAATTTTTAGATTTATATTCCACAAAACCATGTTTTCACTTTTGCTATAATAAAATACCAAATAATTTGAAATATTCTTTGCTTTGTCTGTTATTATATTTCGTAAATTTCAAATAAAACTGTTTAACTTTTCCTAAATTTGTCATTAGAAAATTATAAAAATAGAGTATTATGTACAAATACCTTTTTAGAATTTTATGTCTTTTCGATTTTGTACAGCCGGACTAAACAGTTTTGTTTAATGAGTTTGAATTTTAACTTTTTATCTAATTTCAACTAAACAAACTTAAAGTCATACATGTTTTCAGAAATATTTTTTTTATTAATGAGTGTTTACAATTTATAAGTTTGTGAAATCATTTTGGGGGACCTTTGTTCCCATATAGCGAATGGACCATTCGGTAAGATAAATGAAAAATGTGAAAACAGAAAAATTTCTATATATGACAGTTATAGAGATAATTGCCTTTAGAAATTTAAATTTTTTATTAGACTTTTTTTAATTTAACTTTTATTGAAAACAAGGACAATTTTTTTTAAAAATGTTTAAGCTTACCAATAAAAATGTAAATAATATTGAGTTTACTTCATGTAATTATCTTAGGCAATTTTGGAGTGAAAAACTCTCGAAATCAAAACTAATATTTGGAAATGTTGAGGTTAAGAATAAGAATAAACGTTTTTTCTCTAAAAATTATAAATACTATTAATTTTTAAAGCAGACTAGACTAGTTTCTGCCTTTTTATGGACAGGCGTCCTCAGTGATTTTCCATTTTGAAATTTTATTATTATTTGTGTATTTATAATTGTCAGATTGTCTCTATATGCTAAAGTTTTCAACAACCTGCTGCTGTAAGAATCAAACCTGCGCTCTTCTTACATTACAAACGTAACATGACCAAGTCATTACCGTTTAGCGATCACACCCAAGTATGGACTCGAATGCAGCTAAATTGCAGTTTTCTTTCCTATTAGCTTTTCTGTTATTGTATATTATACTCAGAAGTCCCAACACTAACAAAGACAAATATTCTATTTTTAGATTTTTGTTTATTTTTCTAATATCCTCCGTCTCTAATATTGTTGATCAGTAATTTTTGTTACTGGCGGCCTGACCAATTTTATTGTTCATATTTATTTGAGTTGCTTTCTTGTCATTCAAAAAATAGGCCTTTAATCATAATTCGAGCCAAAGTTTTATTTTTGATTTTTGCCGATGTCCCCCTGGCTACGGCCCTGATGATAACTCAAATTATATGTTTTCCCACAAATATATATATCACATTGATGAACTTTAAACTTAAACTACTAATATGGGCAAGGTTAGATAGACAGTGTTATACATGCACTAAATAAATATAATATTGGAACTTAAATTAACTAAAACTTAAACAATCAAATTCGATAAACAATAGAAATATCATATAAAAAACACTAAACATAAACATGAATGGCAATAAAAACTAAACCAGAGTATGTATTGGCTAACAATAGGTTAGTACTTATATTTCCTAGATAAAAAAAATCGAAATGTTGGCTAAACATTAAATGAAGCCATCAGAAAAACAAATTTTTAAAAACTCCATACTTAAATCTTCCAACTTTTGAAAGTATTAAAAATTCCATCCACAAATAAATACCACCTTTTCACAGTGGGATGTATAACAAAATTGTTGGAAATAATTCGGCCATTTGTTACTTAGTAGTCCGATGGCAATGCAATTTTGAACAGGCATAAGTGATATGGGTAACATTTGAAGATTTCCTGTGGAAAACTTATAAACATATCATATCGTTAACTGTAGAATACGGTATTTTTAAAAAGAATCGCGTTTAGCACTCTTGGTAGCACAAAAACTTGGGTAATCCTCATAGGAAGTTAAAAATTTCAGATTTTGTTAAAATCTAAATATTCACTATTCAATAAAATATTTATTTATAGACATAATTAAATGATTTTTTTAGATTTAAATAGACTTTTAAGTCAGCAATGTGAAATTTATGTCCAAATTTATGATTTGCTGTAATCCCACAATTCCAAAAAATAAAATTTTAAAAAATGGTATTTTTTAAATCCTGTTATGTCTACATTTAAAGCGAAAATTAGAAGAGACTTACCCAATGAATTAGATATATTTCTGTGCTAAAATAGGGTGACCTAATAACAATATTACCAAATATTAACAAATCTTCTACAATTGCCAATTTGATTCGCAATTAGAATATGGCTCGTTTTTCGAATCAAAAAATTAGAGGAGACTTACCCAATGAATTATATATATTTTTGAGTATCTACAACAGCTACTACTGAATAATTGGAGGAGTGCACAGTTTTTAACAGTGTACCTAAAATTTATATTTGCCTTAAAACTGTGGAAAATTTAGAAGCACCTAGGGGGGAAAACACTCTATAAATTAAAAAATTTTTTAACACAGCTCGCTTTTATATAAAAAACCCCTTCAGAATAGTATGCACACTTTATATGTTCAGAAAGAAAATATTTATCTGGAGCTAAAAGACTGTTGGTGCTTTTTGGGAAAAAAATTGCAAAAATTTTATCTTTTTTTTCTTAAAATTTTAAACGAATTTAGTTTTGAGTGACACAGGATATTGCATTAAATTTTTTTTTATTTAATCAATAATTTATTTAGTAAAATAACCAATATTTAAAAAAAAAATTGGCCTACATTTCGTTCCGCTATTCTCAAAAAACTGGACCTGAGTCGGACCAAAATTTAGAATTTCATATTTTCAAATGCGAATATCTCGGGAACTGTTATAGAAAGACCACACATGTAAGCATGTTTTTTTTAGCCTCTACTAGGAGATTACAAATGTGTTAACTTTATGAAAATCGGATGAGAAACAAAAAATGGTGAGCACTCGAAACTTTATATGCAAAAACTTTCCTATTATGGATGGTCATATTTTCGTACCGGCTGGTTTAGAAGACTTAAAATCAAAACTTAAGCTTGATATTACATCATTTATGACCGTTCCAAATTTCATTGCAATCGGACCACTATGTAAGAAATGTCCGAATTATTTGCACACATTTTATGATATATCCCACTGTGCCTTGTCGGCATACTAATAATAATGTGCAATGACCAAAACAAAACAAAAAACGAACTATAAAAATAACAGCAAACTTATTACAATAAACCAAAAATAAAAATCCAACAAAAACACATTCAAATAATAATGAATGCAAACCTAACGCATAAACGATGTACTTCCGGCATTCTATTGGACTTTGGGCAAAATAATTTATTACGATGAACCACCAAAATACAACAAAAACAACTAAAAAAAGCATTCAAAGCAAACATATTTTTATTTAGCAGTTCCAACCAGAAAAGAACCCCAAAAAAAGTGTATAGACGTGCATAATTTTTTCAAATAATTTGAAGGTTTATAACTAGTTTTTTCTATTAATTTTTGTGTTTTTGCTATTTTAAATTACATGCACAAAAAACAAAAGGCAAATTAATTCCGTTGTTTAACTTAAACGAAAATAGATAAAATAAAACCAAAAATTCGCAAATTTTAATATATATTTCGTTTTTATTTTTGCAAACTTTAAATGCCATTTTCAAGGGTAAATGACGTAAATTCTGTTGCGAACAACACAGCTTTATTAGATAATAAAAAAAAAGCATGCAGAAAAATATTTTTTTTTTCTGGTGATTTGGGTGTATTCATCTAGTTTAATTTAAAATGAAAAAATAAAAACTCCAATTGTAAATCAAGTCTAATGCGTCAAACGTCACAATGGGGGCGTCAAACGATTAAACTTCATAAAATATATAAACATAAAATAACATCGACCTAAACATGTTTTCTTTATTAACTTAAAATTTATAATCATTCTGCAACCCATGTTTTAGATCTAATCTGATGCAATAAGTACAGTACAATTTTTTCCGAATTGTGGCAAAATAGAATTGTATTAAATTGTATCAGTTTGTATCTAAATTGATACAAATTAATATAATTATATTAAAACCAGACATGTTTGTATCCGAACTTTAACCTGATATAATTGTATATGATTACTGACACATCTAAATATAATTAGATCCGAGTTTTAGTCTGGTAAAATTGCACTAAATGTTAAATTTTTGTATAAATTTTTCGAAAAAATAGGTTAAATTTTGAGTTTATTTTTAGTATTTTATTTTTAATTCAACCGAATTTGGTAAATGCCAGAGAATTTTTTGATATTGTTTATTTACGAAGAATAAATACATAAAAAAAATGCACAGCCGAATTTTTAGAGTAATATAAGACTTAATTTATATCAAAATCGGCCAAGTTTTTTTATTTTTTTATTTATTAAAACGCTAGAAGTTTTTTTACGATTCAGAAAGTTTCACCGTGTAAGACGTATTAATTTTGGAGAAAATAATCGTTTAATATTTATCTTCATACACGCAGATAAAGACACTTTTGAAAATGTTTGCAGGTAATTATATATATGTTTACAATGATTCAAATTTTCAAACCTTAACGAAGTCTTAAATTTATGATTGGGACATGCAAACATAATTATAATAAACATATATATATTTGCAGCCTAACGGCTGACGTGTTTCACTAGTTCCAAACATATAAACATTTAGAGGCAAACATAATTATATTTGTAACAAACATGTTATATTAAAAATATGGAAAGTGTTTTCCAAACAAAAGTATATTTCCAGCACGGCGTTTTTTTTCAGCGTGTATATATTTCCATATTACTACGCACAATGGGGTATATGAAAAACAATAATGACAAAAAATATTTACTTCTAAACTATGTATCTTACAACACGCATTTCCAAAGGCTAAAAGTTTGGAAATCTTTTCACATTTACAAAGTTACATGACCCAAACGATTTTTTATACACGATACAGTCAACTTTGACAACATGTAAGTACACCCTGTGCTAAAATAGGGTGACACAATAACAGTATTACCAAATATTAACAAATCTTCTACAATTGATAATTTGATTCGTAGCGAAAGTTAATGTTCTAAAAATATATAATTCAAAGAAAATTATATAAATTAAAAAAAGCAATTAGAATATGGATCGTTTTTCGGATCAAAAAATGCTATATTAAAAAATTTAAATTTTTCACAAAATCTTCTGTCCTTGACTTAATAATTAACCATATTTCACGATATTCAAGATATTAAAATATAAAAACACTTTGCATCATGATTTGAATGCAAATAAGTTCTGAAATCATGCATTTTTTTAACAAACTCTCAAAGTAATTTTTGTGGTGCATGTTATTGATTTTCGTAAGTGTCCAAAAACTAGTGAAAACTTATATAAAATTTTTTTAAAGCCCTCTCCTTCAAAAAAGTATTAAAATTTGTATTGTTTTTTAACCAAGTTCCTAGAAAGTTGTAAAGAATGATTAATATTTTTTAAGCCAAAATTGAAAATTTTTCATAAATTTTTTAATTGTTAACTTTAGGGATTTTCACGGCTAAACTATTAAAGATAATTTGAAAAAGTTAAATATTTCCTTTTTCGTGAAGTATTAATAATACGGAGAATTTTTTGTTTTCAAATCGATAAATTAATAAAGGTTTTAATAGATAAACCAAAAAAAAATCGTGGCATTGAAGCAAAATTTGTATTTTTAAATTTAAATAACTTTTAAAGTAGATGCAATCACTGTAGGCATGCATTTTCTATATCTTACATCGCACATTACTCGAAATCGTGAGTAAAGATTTTTTATACACGAGGTAGTCAACTTGACAACCTGTACACCATTGGGGTGACCCAACTACAACACTAGAAAAAAATAACACATCTTTTACAATATCGATAGGAGTGTAGTTCAGAAGTTCCATTATTTCTTTAAAATACCCCTTTGTGCTAAGTATAATATTAAGTTATGTAGGCGTATGAGCAATAAATAATACACATAAAAAAATTATATCCAGAAATATTGAAATAAAGGTTGTAAACGAATTTATATTACAAATTTTAATGCTAATTAGAGAAAAACTAAAAGCACCCTATGGGACCGGTTCTGCGTGTGCCACAGGATCGGTCCCTTCGTGACAGAGCCCGGTCCTCTGCTAAACCCTACCCTATGTAAACACTGGCAACTTTAACATTGACTTGTCATAGGAGATGGTAATTTTTCCTGCTTTCAACCACATAGTGGCATGCCACAGGACTAACCAAAGATGGGCATACCACAAGACTGTCGCAAAACGGTCATGTCGCATAAAATAAACGAAAACTAAAAAATGGTTAAAATTCTGGCCAACCGGCTTTTTCGTGTTAATAAGCATTCTGGTTAAGTGGTATGTTCTCCCTTCACCAGTCACAGGATTGGTAATTTTAGGACAATTGACACTGCTTAACCCACTTAAGTATTAAATTATACCAGTCCTGTGATAAGTCCTTTTTTAACCAGTCATTTTAGGTCAATTGACTCATCATTCCCCATAGGACAGCTTAACAACAGTTGAGACACTAAATGAAAGAAATTTTTATCAAGTTTTTAAATTAAGAAAAAAGTTCGCTACACTTTGCGAAACGAAGCGAATTTTTGCATTCTCGCTATAAAAGTCGTTGTAAGGTTTTAGACAATTGTTGGGACAATTACTTTGACTTTTCAACTTTAACCAATTGCTCATATTTGCAGTTAAAATTGTTGGACCTTCTGGAAAATTTACCATACTTTGGGTTGAAATATTTTTCATTTATTGTTGCTAAATGAGCCAAGTGGTGTTCACCAGTTTTCATAATGCTTCGCATTTAACCCACATACACCATTTTAAAATCATAAACCTTTACTATTTCCGATCAGTATTCAGTTCGTATGACATTGTAGCATATATAGGGTTTTTCAATAAGGAATTGACAACTTTTTTTTTAAATACAACGCAAACCATTTAGGATATTTCCATCAGCCATCGGCTTCAATTCTTGAGTCAGCTTGATCTTGTATGGGTGTAAACCAAGATCCTTACGCAAAATTCGCCATAAAGTGGTCTTGCCGATGCCCAGTTCTTGATAACGCCGCGGAATCGACTGATTTTTATCGTTTGCTACGCACGCCTGAACGGCAGCGATATTTTCGGCACTTCGACCAACCCGTTGTCTCACTGGCACGGCAGCATCACATAATGAATATGTAGACTCAAATTTTTGAACTAAACTTGCTATTGCTTATCTATTGTCGAATACATTTTTATAATTTACATATGTTGTTCGTTCGTGTACTTAACCATGATGAAAATGTTAAGTTTACTGAAAAAAAGTAAAGTAACAGTTAGATGATCAGTGAAATAGTACGTTCACAACTTAAAGTACCTATTGGAAAACCCTTTACGATTTAGTGATTGAAAGATATATTTAAACTCCGTAATAAACAAATTATTTTTCTCATATTTATAACCATTTAATTATTTTAAAAGTTCATTCATATCACATTTATGACAAGAAAAATAAATCTGAACTTTAGAATTAGATAAAAAACGATTTTTGTGTAGACTGTGTAGAAAATGAAATAAATTTTATTAACACTTAATATTACATTGGTTCCACCAGGAACCAACAAAAAAAAATTAAAACTTTGTTTAACCCTTTCATTCATTTGTTTTATCTATACAACAACACTTTTTAGAGTAACTTTCTCATTTCTAATAATAAATTTTGCCAAATGAGATATTGCAAATAGATCTCATAGGCCTAAACCTAAGTTTTGTTTTCTATTTGAACACAAGTAAGAAGTTTTAGTGTTATATATTTATATTTTTAAAACATATATGGCCTCCATCAAAAATTTCGGTGCATGAGTGGGTTAACAAATTTAAAAAAATGAATTAGAACTTAAGATATTCCGTTAGCAAACAATATTTACAATATTCTTAGGGAAAAATGGTGCATAGTTTAGATGCAAAAAAAGTGTCTGAAACTTAAATTTTGGGAAACTTTTAAACATTATTGTTTTTTTACAAAGCACAATTTTCAAAAAATCTTAAAAAGTTCAATACAAGTTCAATACAAACCGTTGGTAAAAAAAAATATAGCAAGATTAAAGCCTTCGATTTATAATATCTTTCTAATTTAGTCCAAGAACAGGCAAAACTCCATGAGGATAACTTCAAAGGACATCGTCTTAACTTGAAAACGAATAATAGGATTTTAATGGAATTTGGCAAAAATAATATACTTGTATTAGTATCGAAGCGTTTAAGTTTGAACTATATGTATTGCAGTTAAGATGCTTTTTTGCCCAATTTCACATTTTCAGAAAAACATAAATTGTAACATCACTCTAAATGCAATATTTCGGATATAATTACATCTTAGTAAGAGATATAATTTGCGCATAAACCCACTCGTTTTATGCACTAGTTTTTGAGATTTACTGGTACCCTATTTTGGCACATATCGCCTAAAGTAGGCAAAGAAAAAAAATTGGTAGAAGAACTTATTGTTTATTTTTTATGCCAAACACATGGTATAAATTTCATCGCAAAAAAATCAGGTCTTTAAGGGTTCAGTTTTTAGAAAACACTTTTACAACTTCCAAAAGCCCAAATTTTTGTTTTTCTCAGAAACGGTCACACATTTCGATATGATAAATTACATTATGAAATTATTGAAAACATAATCGGAAAGGGATTAAGTATTTTTAAGAGGCTTTTGGTCTCTCAAAACCGATTTATGGAATTCATTTTCATTCTTAGGGGGTTTGCTCTTACTAAAGTATACCAGCAAATAAAAATATGTCCATATTTATTTTTTTTTTAATTTGCATCTTTGGACAATATTGATATGAAAAAATTTTAGAAGTAAAAAAATTTTATATTTTTCTAAAGTGTAAAGTTCTTTCTTACTCTTATATAACTTTCACAATTCGAGTTTAAATTGGTAACAAAAAAAATAGTTCACACCCTTTGTATAGAAAGGACAATATTCAACAAGTATTTTCTCCTGAACTGATAAGAGTTGGACGACAAAAATTTCCAGATCAATAAAAAAAACATCTAACCCTTTTTTTGCGATTTTTAAATAAATTGAGATTTGTATTACACTAAAATATATCGGCACTAGTTCTAGATTTTTCTAAAAAAAAATAATTTTTTTTAAATTCTAATGATAAGGCAAAATTTCTGGAACCTGTCAAATTCAGTTAAATAATAATAAATAATATACTAAAAATAATTGCAAAATTTCTCAGTATTTTATTTTAAATCGAAAAACTTCCTGTTAAGTAAGTAGCAGTTGACTTGGAAAGCAACATAAGTACATATCAACCAATACACTAAAAATTCTATATGAGAATTGATTACCAGAACAATATGAGATTTTAAAGTTTGTTCAATCAACAGAACGGAATATTCTGTTAAAAGTTCTTAGAGTTTTAAATTGATACTAGATCATATCAAAGAACACAAAAATAGTTTTTGCCCAAAGATTTTCAAAAAAAATTTGGTTTCGAATAAAAATTTCCTTGTTATTATTAATGTTTACTTAAATAATGGAAACAAAATTGAAATTGAACTGATCCTTAATATGTGTTCCTTAAGTGTTGGAATATAAAAACATAGGAAAAAGTCAAGTTAAAAAATAAAATTCCACAGTATGTTCTGTACAAAGTAAAAATGTCGGATCCGTATTTTTAAAACTTTCCGTTAAATTTTGTAATCGAAATAATTTAAATTTTAATAGAAATTTTTAAATATTTTTTTAATTCAACTTTGAATTGACATAATAAAAAGTTTTACACAAACAAAACACTTCAATTAAATGTTTTTTTAATAAAATATAATTGACAATTTCCTTCATTTGTCCAAATTCAAATAATTTTTTAATCTAATGAACAAACATTTTATGTAAATCTTCATGTTAGTTTTTTCTGTGCATCCTGAGATATATTTTTAAAGAAAATTGCTTTAGAATCCACGGAGTTGATATGAATAAATTTAATCAATCTGAAAGTAAAAAAATCCATAGGGTTTGAGAGTCCCAAGATCCGCCACTGTTTTAATTTTAAAAAAATGTGAGCTGCACTATTATTTTTAAATTGTTATTAATTCAAATACAGTGTTTTAAGGATCATGGATTTAAAAGTAGTTCTCTGTGAATTGAAAGCAGATCCAGAATATAAGAATGTTTTTTATTTGAAAATCAAAAATGTTAAAAATTACAACAGAATTAAAAATTTTTCACTAGATCAACGTTTTATATAAATAGTTTTATTTGTTTTTCAAAAAGTTTGGGTAACAACATCGATAATGTTACTTAAAGAAAAACATTTATAGAGGCTTAACGAGCTGTTGTGGAAAAAAGTAAAAAGCATATTAAACTTTTAACCATTTTAACCGGTCCATTTCACCAGATTATTCGGGTCGAATAATTATTTGAGTTTTAAATTATTTGTTTCGATATTAACGAAAATAGAGCCAATTAGCAGAGAAATCGGTTAAACGATTAACCGAATTGGAAACACTAATTTTCGAAAAAAAAAATAAAAATTTTTCATAAAATGTTAATGAAAGAAGTCGCTCCACACACAAACACAAATTATAATTTTATCAACTTAAGTGTTGTCTTTAATTACAACTACAGTGCGACCTCGATTATCCGTGATACAATTAACTGGCACCATCAAGTATCCGGGAAAGAAAAAAAAAATTTTTTTTGCGTCGAGTCCCATTTTTTTTTTGCACCAATTAACCGTGATTATCTTTATTAACCGAGATTAAAAATATACTTTTTTCGGCTACTTTTTGAACAATTAAACCAGGGGTGCCCACGGCCTATGCGCTTGGTACTCATTTGTTTTTGTAAAAACACTTAGCTATAGGCTGTGTGTTTTAATACACATATAGAGCGCTCAGCACTAGCAATACGAAATACACAAACAACTTTGTCTTATTAGTTTTTTGTCATTCTTCACTTTATACACGCAAGCCCAAAGCAACAACACTTTCGTATGCTTTGCTGGTAAACATTGAAATATTTTTTTCTTTTTTCTTTGTATGTATTGGTTTTTACAACAAAAAATGTTGAATAAAAATTAGTTTTTCTTTAAATGTATTGGTGTTTGCTCTTCCATAAGGAACTTTTGGGCACTCCTGAATTAAACATAATGTGAATAAACTGAAAAAGGAAATTCCATATTTTGCGGGTTGCTATTGTCGGGTGTTAGTAAAATAATATTAATTTATTAATTAAAAAAATATTAAAATATTAAAATTACTACGCAAAAGTTTTTGTCAATTAACCGTGAAAATCCATTATCCAGAATGCTTCCGGTTCCGACCATCGCGGATAATCGAGATCTCACTGTACTATATTATGAAAATGCAATTGACATCTCCAAAACAGGCATTTTAAAAAATCTTCAAAAACTAATTTTAAAAAAAACACACTTTTGCATTTTTATCAAATTTGTGCGTCATTTTTGATTTCACGCTAATCTGGCGTAATAATATCTGATGCAGTTAGAATTTCATATCAAAATAATTTTGAATATATTTAAGTAACAATTGAAATAAAAAAATGTATTTTTTAAAATTTCGATTTTTTGAAATTTGTAATAAAATACAATCATTTTTAAAATTACCCATTTTTGGCCGAAGTTTGGCGCTATTTACCGTTTGTCAAAAAAATCGATTTCTTCTATTGGTGTAATGAACGAAAATCGGCATTGTAAAAATTTAAAATATCTAATTTTTAAAAATTTTAAAAGTACGATTAATTGTTAACAACAGCCTGGGTGTTGAAAACAATTTATTAATTTGTCGCAATAAACTGTTTTCCTCGCACAACTAAAATATAAGAATCCTACTAAATTGCTGACGTCAAAAATAAACTTGTCGTTGGAAACAATCGTATTATTCGGTTTTTATAATAAGTCTATGTATACCCGACGAAAAAAGTTCATATATAGCTTGATATAATTGTATCATATCAAATATGTGGCCATAGGTAACGATATTTATATATACATCCCATATTCATTTTTACGAAAGATTTTAATATTGCGCTATATATCATCTCATATTATTATATCTTTCGTTATATATAAGTTGATATTTTCAACTCATCATATATAATTGATATCAATTAGTATATATAATGCAATAAAGTCAAACAAATTCAATCACGTTTATTCAGAATTATATATGTTATCACAAATAATTTTACAGAAATATTTGTGTAAAAAGATAAATTCTATCAGTATTATAAATGGTGGAAATTAATATAAATTTTTTTTTCTTTTACCTGGGTAGAAATATTAATATAATTAAGACATATCTGACTTTGAATGGAGTCACATTACGGCTTATATCATTATATACAAACACATCTAAACATTTTTATTGAGAGAATTTTTGATATATTACCTGATATTATTATTAAATATTATGACATATAAGCCATATAATAATAATCCAAATATATCATAGTGATCGATATGATTATATATGGTCCCATGATAAGTCTGATTAAACTATATGTGACGCCATACTGAAAATATTTTCCATATAGTTTTATATAACATTATATATAATCCCACACATAATATCAAATTAAGTTATCTGGATATTAAGACTTTAAAACATATGACTTCATATATAACCTCATTTATAGAAATAATTTTTCAAGTGATTTCTTTCATATAACTTCAAATAAAAAAATGCATTAATTTTATAAGACAACACTAGCACTAAATTTTTTCTTTTTTTAAAACATTTCGTTGTTTCATTTTAACAAAAATGGGTCTTTAAAATATTGGTTTCTGAAAATTTAAATTTTCAACACACTTTTAAGCATAACATCATGTCACAAAAAACAAACCCATTATCGACTAAAATTATATAAAAGCAGATATATTTATATACAATTAGATATGGACAAATCTCGGATAAATTTGTATCAAATTATATCTAATTTTATATTATTAGATGCAAGTAGATGTCCAATTTTCGGATCAATTTGTATGTGTTTATATATGAGAACTTATAAAATGAGATATAATTATAAAAGACTCCATATTAAAATTTTTACCCGGTTATCTATAATTATCAGTGAAGACGGAATGAAATGTATTGAAATCTAAATTATTGTAAAAAAGCAAAGTAGGTGGATAGTATAAAAACGTGTTCACTTTAAGGGAATAACTACTATTTTATGAGTAAAAAAAAATTTTTAAAAAAGCAATTAAAGGCCCAAAAATCTTAAGAAAAAAACAAATTTAAAGTACAAAAATATATATAGCCCAAAGAACCGAATTGGATTTGGCCAAAGCAACGTAATATGCTATATTTTTCGCAAGGAATTAACCTTTTCCACCAAAATTATTTGTGTTCCATCTAATAAGTAGTATTGCTAAGAAAAAATTAAGTCTCGAATTTAATTTGTTTGAATTTATCAGAGATTTTCTATAAATACAGATTTTCGACTAAAATTACCAAATGTTTTTTTGGTACAAAACTGAACCGAAACTATAGTCCAATGGAAGAAACAAAAATGTGCTTTAATACAGATTTATTTTTACACAAAGATGTAAAGTATTCTTTAAATGACGTTATAATTATGAAATACTAGACAAATAGATATTCAAAAAAATACAATAATAAATTGAAAGCACATAAAAATTTCCAATCAGTTGATTTATATTTAAATTTTCTTTATTATTTATAATGTAATACACTCAAAAAAAAAGTTTGTAAAGTCAGCAAAAAATTTTGCTGAGTCAGCAAAATTTTAGTCAGGAGGATGCTTGCAAAAAAAGTTGCTAATGTCAGCAAAATCTTTTGCTGAAAATCAGCGAGCTGATTTTTAGCAACAAAACTTGTAGATTCAGCATAAGTTTTGCTAACACTTAGTAGATTAGAAATACAAAAGCCTTGCTAAAAATTAATAAATTTTTTGCTGAATTTTAGTAGACTGAAAAAAACGCAAAAAAATTGTAGAAAAATTGTAATTTAATTAATTTATTTGCTGAAAATCATAAAACATATTTTTGTGATTCTTTTAGAAATAATTTACTATAATAACGAAATACAAAAATTTTCATTTTTCCACATTGACGACATGAATTAATTTAATATCTGAAAATATATAGAAATAAATATATATAACATAACAAAAATTGTCTTTTAATTACTTACATCAATGTTTGTCTAAATGATGCTATCGCAACTGCCGAAGATAATTATAGAAACGAAAAAAAAACAACCCTTTTTGCAATAAGAAAAAGGAACCATAAAAATCTACCTAAGATGTGTGTCTTTGTCTTTCACTTTACTCTGTCTACATTTCTGTATATGTTTGTTTGCAATTTGACCACACATATAAACATTTAGTTTAAATAAATAAATATTTTATTTTGTCTTTTATTTAATTAATAGATAATTATTTTCACAAGCCGGTGACAACGCAAAATTTAAGTTATTTTAATCCTCAATTTTGTTTTATGTATGAAAAAGAGATACAAAAACCTCCATGGTTGATTTTTTTATATGTCTTATTAGAGTTGTACTTTTTAGTATCATTTTCCTCTTCTCTACTACATCTTGACATGCCGCGACATCTACTTCATTCTGCGTATATCTTTCAATCTGGTTGTCGTCCACACTATTTATGTGCTTATCAGCACAATTTTTTTTTAGCAAAATTAATTAGTAAAACATTAGTATATTAGTAAAGCATTTGTATAAAACAGTTAAGTGCTGAATAAGTTATAACAAAAATTTTAGCTGAAAACACAATTTTAGCAAAAAATTTTGCTAAAAAATAGTATACCTGATTTACAAGACGTTTTACTAACTTTTCTACTAACTTATTTTTTTGGGTGTACAAAATAGTGCGGATTTCCAAAAAAAAAATGTTATGAAGTTATTTCAAATTGTATCAAATTATATATAAATTGATCAAATTAGATAAAAACCATTTTTCAGATCAAATAATATCAAATTAAATCCTATGGGATCCTATGAGATAAGGTTATGTATGCCATTTTGTGGACCAGTTGAGATATGATGTGATATGTAATTATATATATATATATATGATTATAAAAACCTATATCGGAACTTTTTTCGTCTGGTAGCTTATGTTGACGTGCATTAGACATAAAGTCTTTCAGTATTTTTCCCAAATTTACTTACTCAAACTTTATTAAAATGAATTATTATTTAAGCAAATATTTATCGATGGTCATAAGTAGAAGTCTCTCGATTTAATTTTTTATTACAATTTGAGATAAACAATCCAACTTCTTGAGTATATCACAAGTCATAAAACTTGTCAATTAAGAGTTGCCAAACTATGACGATCAGTACAGTAAACTCACTTCTACAAAGTTTTGCACAACAATTATGCAATATATTTCTGTTTACTATGGTTTAATATTTATTTTATTCGTCTATAAAATATTTATAATTTCCTAAATACAACACAGATGTTTTAAGTTTCTTCTGAAACATAAGCAAACAAACTTTCAAATTAGCGCTTGTCTAAATATTGCAAAAAAAAAAACCCATATCCACTAAAACAACGTACTTTTTTTACTCCAACACATTTTAAAACCGAATTCTAAGTTCATATCGATCGTTAACCGCCAAAAAGATGTAAGCGCCAAAATGATAATTTAACAGGAGATACTTTTGTATTTGCTTTTTCTTTGGTTTATATAATTGCTATGGAATTTTAACATATTTAGTATTCCATAGCAATTAAAGATAAACCAAAGAAAAATTAAGATAAAAAGTAAAAAGGCACCTCCTGTTAAATTATGATTTTGACGCTTACGACTTTTTGGCGGTTAGGACTCGAGGTAAGGTATAATTTTTTTTTTTTGAACACCAATTAACTTCCTACATTATTTTAAAATAAATAATAATGAGTTTCTAATAAGCAGGGCAACCATAAGTATAATATATTAGTGTTTTAATGTGCATCGTATTAAAAACTGATATAGATATTCCGCAGATTTATTCTTTACTCTTAACGACATATTTTTTTCTTTGGAACCTATTTTTTAATTTTTCGAACTAAAGGTGTATTTACAGCATATTTTTCCAATTTGCTTTTAATTTCTTGTTACCGAACAATTTAATTTGTAATTAAAAAAATTTCTAAACATTTCTTAATTTTTTTTAAAAATATTTTTTCGAGTTTCAACACCGATTTCAAAAATTCGATCCATTTTTGCAAATTTGAATTTTCTGTTTTAAGATCACACCGAATTCGGAATAATAACTATGGCGTAGTTTAGGGCTATAAATGGATTTTTTTTAGAGTATATTTCTGGTTGCCCTGCTAGTAGGTAGTGTTATTTTTTATTATAATTTTATAAATTAGCTTTTCGATACACATTAAAGCGGGGACTACTGCATATTTTGCTTTTCTAGCCAACTGTTCCGCTACAAATAAAATTTTACAGAAAAAAATAAATTTTCATTGAATTTATGAAGAGAAAATTTATGAATTCGAATGGTTTTACAGAAAAAAAATAAACTTTCATTGAATTTATGAAGGGAAAATTTATGAATTCAAATGAATTGTTTATGAAACTATGAAATTTTATGAAAAATTTTTTAACATTAGTAACATTTCTTGAATATAATGAAATTCTTCATTGAATCTACGAAAAAATTCTATGAAATTTTTTTATAATTATCATAAAGGATAATTTTTTCAGTGCAATTAAACACTATTCTTTTGTATATTCAATAACAAATGGTTTATTTTCTGGATGCTAGAATCAAAATATTATCTTAAGTTATTCATAGGCAGACTCACCGGTACACAACAAGATTTAGATTAAACAATAGCCATCGAAAAATTAGAATATTTAGAAAATTTGTTTATCTTGTGCGTACGAATTGTGCATTAATAAAGTAAATATACAAACAATCTTTTAATTGACCCAATTATTTTTTTTTATTTTATAACCACATTTCTAGGAATAACTTTTTTACAACGAAATTTTTTTTTAATAGTTTCACATTAAACAAAATGCCTATAAACGTAATTAAAATTGTAACGTTTTTTTTTTTTTTTTTAATTTGTTTACTAAATTTAAATAAGTTCTCTTAAATTTTCCAAATTTTCATAATCTTTCATTACTCTTTTAGTTTAAGTTAATTGAAAATAAAACTTTCTCTTTTCACTCTTTTTTTAGACGATATTTGTTTGTAAAAGCTTTGCAACAAATATGTACATTGTACAAGAATTACTACAAACGACCTTGCGGGTTATTTTTTTGAAATTATTCTTCACCACGTTCGTACAATGTATCTATGAAATTTATCTTATTATGTAGTTATTTTTTCGAGAGAGTATCTAAATATTTATACAAAAAATTTATATTTAATTTGGCAAATCAAATAATTAAAAATTTTATGATTTAAGTTTGATGCAAAAATATATTTCTTATTTATAGATTTTATTGATATTTTTAGATCCTAATAAAATCTAGTTATTTTCAATCGTATCTAATTAGATCTGGTCAGATCTAACATTTTTTAAATGACTATTTGTTTTTCAGTCTAAAGTTTATTTTTCGAGCAAATATAACTAAAAAATCTTTTCGAAAATAAAGTGTTTGCAGTAATTTTTATTTAAAAATTTGCTCAAAAAGTTTTCAGTTTTACCCCAGAAATGATTTTTTTTTTTTAATATTACTTCTGCGTTGAATTAGAGCATTTCAACATCTTTTCATGAAAAATATTTGTAAGCCTGGTTTTTACACTTAAAAAAAAAATTATATGATTCTTAAATTTTATTAGTAAAAGCACCTTAACGTTTCGGAGATAAAAACCCATTTCTTACACTTAAATAAGAAAGTTAGTAGAAAAATTAGTAAACGGTTTTTTTTAACAGTTATATAAGTTTTTTTGTTTTTATATACATCGAGATTATTTTTATGTTATTTTCAATTTATAACGAGCTTTCAACTTCCGTATATTTACAAAAATAAAGCAAATCAAACATATTAGCTAGGTTGATACTAGTATTTCGATCTGGCTAAAGATCTCATCAGAACCCGAAGTTTTAGAAAATCTAGAGCCTATATAATAGGCAGAACTTTAACAAAAAACCTATTAATAATCAATTTTGCTTCATTCTTGTCTTCTTAGTAATCAAGCACGTGGTTTGGTCTTTTCCTAACACGTGGTTAGGTCTTTTTTCAATTTACAGTCATTGTACTCATTTTTACAATATTGCAAAATAATTTTTAGTTAAAATTGTTCCGATTCTCTATTTACATATTATAAAATTGTTAACTAATTTTTGTTTGCTGATCTTAATAATTTGTTAAACCCGAAGTGCTTAAATTAGGAAAAAAAAATATGTTATAATCTTTAATATAAATCAAATTCCAATGTATAATAAAATAAATTTTAGTAAAAAAAAAATATTAATTTTTTGTGTAAAACAAAATTGGATGATTTTTAAATGTTTACTAAATTATGCAAAAATTAAGTAAAGTGTGCTAATTTTTCCTAAAACTTTCACGTTTGCTTAAATTTACTAAACGGTATGCTGTCCTAAAAATATTTGATTTTTTATTAATTACAGATTATTTGCAGCCTTTTTTGTTTGAGTGTAAAAAAAGTGTTAAAACAAAAAAAGTTTAGTAACGTCATGATGCTTGTAAGAACCCTAACCACGTATTTGATTACTATGAAGACAAGAATGATTATGATTAATAGGTAGTTTGTTAAAGCACTGCCAATTTTGGAGGATATAACTTTTCTAAAACTTCGGGTTCTGATGAGATCTTTAGCCAGATCGAAATACTAGTATCAACCTAGCTAATATGTTTGATTTGCTTTATTTTTGTAAGTATACGGAGGTTGGAAGCTCGTTAAAAATTAAAAATAACATAAAAATAATCTCGATGTATATAAAAACAAAAACTAACAAAACTGTCAAAAATTTTATAGTTTTTTTTATGTATATTAAACAAAATATTTTTTGGTAAAAGCAATTAATGCTCTTTTGTCAAATTTTAGTATTTGATTCGACACAATTAAAAAAAATTCTAAGTACACTGAGGGAAAAAAGTTTTATCATATTGTGAGATATTGTGAAGCTTTTAATAAAAGTGTATGAAATGATCTTCATAACTTCTACACCATTTAATAGAAAAAAATGAATTAAATTTTTTTTATAATAATGGCATATAACTTGTAAACCGAAAGAGATAGGGCAAAACGGAAATTTTTTTATGAAACGATATCTTTAAACGTATGATCATGAAGTTTGTGCTCTGAGTGTACAGTCAACGAAATTTATATAGACGCATTTAAATTTCATGGATTGTTTACTTTATATGGTAGTAAATCTTTTTGTATAAAAATTAATCATCTTGCTCAAAATCTATCTGCATAAAATAATTTTCGTCGATTATTACAATATATCTTGAAGAGGTCTGAAAAATGTTTTTTTTTTTTTTATTTCGCAGAACTTTTATGATTGTGAACTATATCGATTAAAAAAAACTTTATTTAGTTAGTTATTATATTATTAGTCTGGGGAAAAAAATGAAGTGCCAACGAATTGAAAAGTGCATTGCGGTGGCACCAACAAATAATTTTGGTTTAGTACAACCATATTCAAAGGGGATTTCTCAATATTTAGCGTGTTGCAACTAAAATTCAGGTATGTTAACTTAAATTTGTTGTGAAAACCAATATTTAGTCCAGTTGCTGAATTTTTTCTGTATGTTAAATTTTCTCTGATTTGGCTATAATGGTAAACATATTTCTTTGCCAATTTTACTTCCGGAAAAGTGCATGACATTTCTCAGGTAAACTAGCGCTTTGTAACCATATTTTTAGCCTGGGGATATGTGTGGTATAAAATTTTGTTTTCGGCTTTTAAACTCAGCATTTTTAGTTGAATTTCGAAAAAAATACTTTATTCTAATGCCCCACTTTAATTTAGATACAACTCCTTTAAGAAAAGAATTAAAAGTTTAAAGCTGCTTCATTTTAAATTTTGCTCTAAATTTAATTTTTTATCAGAAAAAGCTCCGTTATTTTTCGTTTAAAAGAGAAGTCTGATGTGTTCATCCAGATTTCGATGAAATTCGAATATAAGATAATAGATAGTAATACCCATCAAAACCACACATTACCAAGTCATGGGTAAAGTAATGTATCGCCATAGGGCTTAATGCATTACTTTACAAGTGACTTCACTGATGAATTTTACAGGCGATGAGCCTCAAAGTAACTCATTACCTTGTAGATGGTAAAGTAACTGGTTACTTATATGGTTACATGGTGGGAAAAAGTAATGTGTCTATAAATAGATTTTCATAAAAAAAATGCATAAAAATTTTTTTACAGATATTTTTTTTTAATTAAATAAATAATTTTTTTTTTATTAAATAAATAACTTGGTCATGCTGGGATTCGAACCTGGGGTCTCTGGTATTTAACAATTAGTTAGGCGAGAACTCTACCAACTTAGCTATCGATACATACAATATTTTATTGCTTAAAATGTAGATGAGTTGTTGTGCTTCGTGTTTTCGTTCGTGATATCAAAAATATACACCTTACCATTATGCTTACAAAAAATCACAAATGAATGTGTCTATAAATAGATTTTCAAAAATATATATTAATAATTACTTTACGTTTATAATTCATGCATTATGTAATTGATGATCGGTAAGTCATTATTTTATGTTTTAAAGTAACGTAAAAGATAATGAGGTCTCATTACAAGGTAATCCATGAGTGTTCAATTATCGGTAACTCATTACTTCTTGTTGGCAAATAATGATACAGGTAAGGAATACACATTACAAGGTAATGCATTACTTTATCGCACCCATTACCAAAGTTTTGCTGGGATAGTAATAGTAATAAAAAATTATTAAAAATGAACATACCTGGCCAATCAAATATCTAGGGTGTAAAAATCGGTTTCAAAGTTGTTAGAAACTTTTTGTTTTTAAACTTTTTACTATTTATTGTATACAAATGGAAACAGCATAAATAACAAACCTTTTACTTTTAAATTTAAAAAACTTAAAACCAAAAGTATGTTTTTCGATATTTTATTTTGTTTTTTTACTTCTCATCAAGTAAACAATACGGGTAAAGCGTTGATATTTTCCCTTCAAAAATTACAATTTGGGTAAATCTTCATTGGTCCTTTGAGGATTTTCGTTGACGCAAAATTAAACATATAAGGACCTGTCAGTAGATAAAGTCTGCATTAAATTAGCGACTGAAGAAAATTTTAATTAATAAATAAACAATGCTTTGTTTTTTTTGTTTACCAAAAAGCAATTGATCTTGAACTTGAATAATCTTGCTCATATTATAACATAAATTTTTTACCTTTTTTTAGTTTTGCTTTTTTAATATTTTTTTTGCCAAAAACACAATATATTTGGCCGTTTTTTGTCTTCTCTCGCTATTATATTTAATTCTTTTTTATTTAAATTTATATTTTTTAATAAAAAATAAAAGTAAATTTTTTAAATATTTAAATATTTTAATATTAAAATATTTATTTAAAACTCTCTTAATTTTAGAATTTCTCTAAAATAAACTTAAAAATCAAGAGCTTTGTAGAGATTTTCTCTTATAAATAAAAAAAAAAAAGAAATTGCGCAAAAGCTTAAACATTAATAAAATAATATTTACAGAGAGAAATACGCAGACTAATGTAAATATGCCACTTTGATGTTGACGTCGACATACACGTCAGCAGCGCTGCGGCGTTTTTTTACAAACATAATTTTTTGCACATTTGCTCACTCTTAAATACAAATAGCATATGTATGTATACATTTTTATTTCATATATCTCTGGCTGTGTTTATATTATTGCGCGATCCATGCGGTTTTTTTGCCAAAATGATCTAACAGATACATGTAGTATCTAAAGCTTTGTTAGGCATTTAATTTTTTGCACGTTTTTTTTCGGTTATTGTATATTTTACACAAATTCGTAAATTTAGGTTTTTGTTGCTGTTGTTGGTTGGCTCTTAATAAAATTTTAAATGAGAGAAAAATATTAACAAGAGTCATGAAAGTTGATCATTGTGGTGGTTGGAGGAATGCTTACAATACAAAAAAAAAAATAATTTTGCGAATCTTTAAGATTCGCATATTGTATGAGAATTCGTGCCTTTAGGTTAGTTGTTCAACGACTGTTTTCATCATTAGAATATACAAAACAACCCAAAATATCAAACAGTACAAATTTGTGGAAATGGTAAACTCAAAGCTTGTACTCCATGCGTTAGATATTCAAAACTATATTGCCAAAATTTCCTGAAGAAAAAAACGCCAAGATTTTAGAAAAATAAACACCAACAAATTTTTAAAAATTTTAACTACAGCGCATATACAAGTCCCAGAGCTGCGAGTGGCCTGAATAAATACAATATCTTAACGGCACAATTCATTTCGGACAAGAGGCTTAAATAAAAATTCATTAAAAGAATTTATTTTCTGACATAAGAAAACATAAGACAAAAGTTCCATTGTTTTTCAACTTTAATTTGAATTTTGTTAAAATTTTATTAAAACTACACAAATAGACAAAAAATAGGTTAAACATATGTTTGGCAATACGCATTTGGTCTGTATTCTAAAGCATTATGGAAAAATTTGGCGGAAGGAAAAATGTTTATTCTGCTGATTAGATGCTATTTTGAGTGTCCAATTTGAAGAAAAGTCTGTAGTTAAGCAATGAATTCACTGTTCGGCCTCAGAAAGTTCGGCCAAATTGAAAATAGTTCGGCGGCCAAACTCTTAACTTAATAGCTAAACTTCGGCTTTTCTCTTAAATTTTATACACAAACTCGAATTAAATCGGCTCAACAAACATGTTTCCAACACCAAAATTTGTCGTCATTGCCTCTAGATATCAAAAAACCGACAATATATAGGTTTTTGGCCGAACTGTTCTATTGGTTGTATTATAGTCCTAATGTTCTATCATATTTATTATCATAAGAATCATACTATTATAAAATCAAAACTACGAACTTTCCATATTCTTTTCCCCTTAAATATTATAAAACATCATACAATCATAGAAATATACTTGTAAAAAAGCTACAAGAAACTAGTTGAAGAAAATCTGCTAATATTAGCTACTTTTTTTGCTAAATATTTGAAAAAGAATCCATCAATATAAAAAAATTTAGTTATATTTAAGTTAGGATTTATATAATTGAAAATACATATATAAAGAGTAAAATCTAAAAAATTTTGCTAAATATTAGCAGACAAACAATCACAAAGAAATTTTAATTTTAAGTTTGTTTTTATTTTTTTAGTGCAAAAAAAATCTTATCCTTCTGAAACCAACAGTCTACTATTTGTTCGCAAATATCGCTGTTGGTTTCAGCGGGAGTTATTTACATTCAGCAAAAATTGATTTAAATCTAACTAAAATGCTGTTGATATATAAAATTGTTGCTGTTTTTTGTCTACACTGTATAGTAAAGTTTTTTTTTTGCTGATTTTAGCAACGTAATTTGCTATTTGGAATTAACTTTAATTTTGTATATTTTACAGATTTCTTTTGGTGTTATTAACTAACTAAAATTTAGCAAAAACACAATCGCCTAATGACAGGAGTTTTTTTTTTTTTTTTTGCAACGTTTTCACAATAATATTGAAACAAAAAATCTATGTGGAGCTTTTTTCGCTACCAATCAAATTTTCAAAATTTGGCCTGATTTTTGCTCATAAATTTCTGAACGATTCATATACGTGAGCAGAGTCGAAAATTTTTTTTTTGTCAGACACGCCCTTTTGGAGGATCCATGGCTTAAGAGTTAAATTGTTTACATTTCAATTTTCTCAAATATTACTTATCAGTTCGGAAAAAATTATATCTCATTGGAAAGCTTACCAAATATTCTTTCGTATTCCAGGGAAGGAATCTTGTTATTTGATTTTAAATTTAAAAAAAAAATTTTTAAAAATGTAAGCTTAAAAATTTTACTTTTAAGCCTTGCCGCCTCCACAGGGGACCGTGCCTGACAAAAAGATTAAATTCTCGGCTCAGCTCACGTATCTGTTCCTAAATTTTTTTTATCAAAATCGTTGAGGTTCCCCTAAGCTAAAGACTGACCAAATATTGAAAACTTTGATTGGCGCTAAAAAAGCGCCACCAAGATTTTTGTCTTTAAAAAAGGCAGTACTTTTATTATTGGTCGCATGTCTTGTCTGATATAACTGTCATATAATTGACAAAATACAGAGTTTTAATTGTGAAAGGCGTGCTAGAGAAGAATGAGTGTATTTTCTAAAAAACATAACTACATTGCAAATTTTCAATTTTCTGAATCAGACTGCGCAGTTTCTGGTATTGAACCTTCGTCAGTGACCCTGTTTTTTTTTGAATAATGTAATATTTGTTATGTTTTTATTTGTTCGATTGCGTCTATATGAAATTTTCTGTGCAATCACTATTTTGTTTTTCGATAATTTTTCAAAAAATTGGAGTAACACTCAAATTTTATTTAAATTGTATTGGATATACACAGTTTATGATGTGTTTTAAAAATAGATTTGTAATTATACCCTCAGTCTTATTACATATTTGAATTTTTATTAAAAATTCCCAAAATCCGAAATTTCGAAAAATTAGATTTTATTAATGGCTTTAATATGCTCAGGTATGGAATTCTGACTTCTTCGGATATCATTAAACCACTTTAGCCTGTTATCAAAAATAACGCACAAATTTTATAAAAATGCAAAAACTTTTTTTTTAACTAATTCTAAAGATTTTGTAAAATCCCTAATTTAGAAATGTCGATTGATGTTTTTGTTATATGTAATTAAAGCAATTTTATGGAGCGACTCCTTTTTTATTTAAATTAATTATTTTGTCAAATATTAAAAAAATGTTTAATATTTTCTTCAAAGTTTGCAAGATTTTTCGAAAAATATCTCTTAAATTTGATTAGACTGTAATTATATATTCTTTTGTATAAAAAATATTTAACCCACTTATAATTTAAATTAAAAAAAAAAAATGAATAAATGGGGCTTTTTAAATTAATTCTAAAGATTTTTTAAAAGCCTGCTTAAACGTTCCAATGTATGGTGTGTTCATGCTCATAAGTAGGCACGAATGTTTCTACATAGATACATAAATCTCAACACATGCTTCCATATATCTCCATACATTGGCATTAACGAATTTTGAGGTAATATCTGCCTGGAAGTACATGTAAGATTACACATGAACATGCATGAACACGTATGATCATGTGCGTAGATACTATATTAACTTTCGTTAATGCATTTGAGAAGATTTATGTGTCCATGTAAGAACATGCATGCATGTTTATGGGAGTGTACAATCATAAATTGAACCTTTATGGATCCTTATATGAAAATTTTAACCTGGGATGCCTAATAATTTAGAGATGTCGATTGAAATTTTTATTATATGTAATTAAAAGAATTTTATGGAGTGACTCCTTTCCGGAACATTTTATTTAAATTAATTATTCTGTTAAAAATTGAAAAAATGTTTAATATTTTCATCAAAGTTTCCATAATTTTCGAAGAAATTTCACTTAAATTGGATTAGACTATAATTATATTTAGAAAATACACTCATTCTTCTCTACCACGCCTTTCACAATTATATTTACTTTTATTTAAAAAATCATTAACCCTTAGTGGCCTGTGGACAAAAAGCACAAAACGTAATTTATATTATTACTACACGAGTGTAAAGATTTTTAATTTAGTAGAAAAATTCTCAGAAGAAGAATTGTCTGTAAAATATTTTTACATTTGTTCCGTTTCATCACTTAAAATCTCAAATAAAATCCCTAAATAGACAACATTGTACTCCAAAAATGATCATTAGGGCAAGAGTTGCATGCAAATGTATAATTTTTCTCGATAATCTACAACAGAAATATACTAAATATTTATCAAAATCATCAAATTTAAAACAAAATCACATCGATTGGTAATTGTTTTAAAACTTTGATTTTGACTAAAAGTGCTCTTTAAAGCTCATATTTTTCATGTTTTTAGTGTATGTTTTTCGTAGTTAGCTGCATTTTCCTTTTTTACTTGCATGATATTCCTTGCCCTATTGATCATACATTTGAGAGGAACAGCAAAAATTCTTGTAAATTGAAGTTTAAATTTATGTGCTCCCTTTTTTTCTTAGAGAGATAAAGAGCTAAAAATGGTCGTCGTTATTAGTAAGGTGTGTGTTTATATGATGATTGCGATTGTATTCGTTATGCATGCAACATGTGGCACATGTTTCAGTTTTTTATTTTTTTTTTTTTTTCAATAAACACTAGTTTTTTTCTTTCTTTTTTTGCCTGAAAACGTATATGAAACTTATACTGGTCATTTCTAACTGCTTTTTTTCTATAAAATATTGTTTTGCTGTTTATTTGGAACCTGTATCAAGAACATCATGACTTAGAAGAACCTGATTCATTAAATATATTGAAAGAAGTAAGAAAAAAGTCTTTCTAACTGCAAAAGCGGTTTAATGCACCACTACTGTTTTTCTTGAGATTTTAGCTGCAGCTGCAGTTAAACTGTTCATCTAAACGGCATCTCCTCCTTTGCTTCTTTTTATTCTTCCTTCTTCTAGTATTTGATTGGTGATGTGGTTGTTGTTGTTTGCTGCATTGTATCTTGTTGTAATTGAAGAACATTGCGTTTGTCTTGTTGTATGTCTGGTTTGTTGCATTTTTTTTTTTTTTTTCTAAATAGAAAAAGTTTAGGTTGTTGCCGCTGATGTTGTTGTTAGTTTTGTTGCAAGTACTTATATCTAATGCCTTTAGACTTTTAGTATTATATGCAATATTTGCAACGAACACTCGCTTAAAACAACTGCATCCGCAACGTTGTGGCACGCGAATCTTACGGAGAAACTATTCAATATTCGTTTGTTTTTAACAGTATTGTTCAGTGGACCATCTAATAAAATTTCTAATTGATACAAAAACGCGATTTTTATTAAAAATAAACTTAAGCTAAGATCGGTTTTATTAAACAGCCAGTTTTCAAAAATATTATTGGAAAAAATAAAATATAGAACCATAAAGCAAACAAGATCACAAGTGCAATATATTAATTGAAAGATATTTATATTTTTATTAAAACATTTCTTTAAAAAGTGAAACATATATAATAATACTTTTTTTTTTTGCAATATAATAAAAATCTATTCGAATTTATTGAATGAATAAAGATGCTCAGTATAGTGAATTTATAAAATAAAAAGTGTTTATTACAAAACTTATACAAGGATATTCTACTGAATTTTCAACACTCTGGAAGCCATAAAAACATTATAAACTTTGGGAATTAATTATTTCTGTTTGCTAAGGTAATTTGAATTCAAAAATGTATGAGGTATAAAAAAAATTTCTGTGTATTTAAGTGCGAAGTTAAAAGACTTGATTTATATTTTCGCTATCGTAGATTCTACTCGAAATTTTTACGAATGAGGATTAAGGAACGTTAAATCGAAATCTGCAAAACTCTTTTTATTATAATACCTAATATACAGTCGTGTTCAAAACATTTGCAACTGAAATCATGGCTTAGGTAATTATAATTTTTTTTGATCAAAAAGATTTGTGGTATAAGTTTTTGTTTTTTTTTTTTTATTAAATTCAGTTATAGCATATTATTTTACAAATACAAAAAAAAAATATTCGTAACTTCTCAAAAATAAACAAAAGTAATTTTAACAAAATATGTCGCAACTCTTAAAGTAGTTGACAGGAAATACAAACAATGGTTTTAACGCTCAGTATTTTGTAGCGTAGCCATTATTTTTATAACTTCTGAACACCTCTTAGGCATTGAGGCAAAGAGCTTTTTAATATAATCGTCAAAAATTTCATTCCACTGCTTCTCCAAATCGACGAAAAGTTCATCACCATTTCGGAGTACTTTATTGCCGATATTCCGTTTTACAATCATCCACATGTTCTCAATCGGGTTGAGATCGGGAGATTGAGCCGGCCGCGACATGATATTAATTTCATTTTCCTGCAGCCAAACTTTTACAAACCCCCGCCGTGTCTTTTGGGTCGTTGTCGTGCTGGAAGGTACATGAGAGTGGCATTTCCCATTCAACATACGGAAGCATAACTGAACTCAAAAGATCTCTATAGATTGTGGCCGTCATTGTGCTAGTAATGCGGTGAATTGGGAAAATCCCATTTAGACTCATCTGACCACAATACATTTTTCCATTGCTGTTGAGTCCAGTTCAAATGGGCGCGTGCAAAGTCAAACCGAGCTTTTCGGTTTTTTTTTCGACGCAAACGGTTTTTTTTGTACATCTATAACTTCTAAGACCATATTCTCGGGCTCTTCTTTTAATGGTGGGAAGACTGGCATTTATTAAAAGTTCAGTTTTAGCTTCTCTGGGAACTGCTGTGGGATATTTCTTAAAAAAATTCTTGATTTTCCGATCTTCTCTTACAGTTGTAATACGGAGCTTTCCACCTTTATGAGTTGTGTGGATGTTACCACTATTAACAATGCAGCACATCGTTGATTTTGGAACGTAGTACTTTATAGAATTTTCTTTTTGGGAAAGTCCATTTTTTACAAAAAATATTCTTACGATGTTCATGCTTCCAACATCTTAGAACAATAATTATAATAAATTTGTTTAAAAAATGTAACGGCCTGAATCTCATATTAAAAAGGAATTCGATTACCGTTATATCCTAGCATTAGTTAGTATAAATTGTTTCGTTAAGAGTAAGAACAATGAGAGTTGCAAATGTTTTGAACACCAGCATTTTGAATACATCTATTATTATTAATTTTTTTGATGTTTTAATTTAACGGAATTAATTTTTTTTTATTTGTTTAACATAAAACAATGTATGAAGAATATGTAAAAAACAAACTTTAGTAACTAAGTGTAATTTGAAGAAAACAAATCAATGAAAACAACAAATGCGATCTCAGTTGCAAATGTTTTGACCACTACTGTATAATATGGGACTAAATATGAGTAGAAAGATTGTTAAAAAAATCATCCACCACTAATAGGATTTTTGATTCTGCACTAGAGTGCTTCTTAATGGTATGAAAAAAATGTGATCTTCAAGGCTGGATTGTGTTTGTGCCACATCTATATATGTTCCAATTTTCAGCAAAATCGAATGACTTTTTAATGTCGCTAACAATTTAAAATTTTTTCGAATATTTTGTAAGAAAATTTTGATACAAATTAAAAAATGTTACATTAAATTTTTTGTAATTACGTCTTTCAGGATTTCTAAATAAGTTCTGAATCAAAATTGTATTACCTTTAAGTGTGTAGAACAACCCTGAATGAGGTATTCGCCTCTTTAAGATGTTGAGATAAAAAAATTATTATAATTTTGCATTTTAAGAGCCAGTGTGTGCGAAATAATAGTATATTCAATATACACTAAAAGTTATAGAATTGTCACCTGTCTTAAATGTCGGAATGCCTTAATTGTTGCCCCCCTTTAAAGGTCTGAAAATTTGATTCATGTAGTACTTTAATTGTCATCTTGCCATAAAAGTTGGAAAACATAACTTAAAAAATCCTATAACAGTCTTTTTATAAAAGTAAAACAAAAAATATTTATCGAAATCTTATATTCAATACCCTCTACGAACCAAAATATATTTTTTTTAGGAGAGGAAAAACACTGATTTTTGCAAAAACTCTTCAAGTATGAATCAATTTATTTTCTACAATTTTTGTTAAACAGGACTACCTGACGAAAAAAATTCCGATATAATCATATATGATTATATATAGATCATGATCCGAAAAATGGCATACATAAGCTGATCTTATGGTATATCATGGGATCTAATCTCAAAAATGGGTCTATCAAATATGATCAAATATATAATTTGATACATCCAATTATTTTAATCCGACTAAGTACTACTTGTAATTTATTTATAAAACATATAAAGATTAATTTAAAAAAAATAATGTTAAATCTAAAAATTTATGCTTTTTATGAACCTGAAGTTGGAACATATAATAAATTTAAATAAAAGGTGAAACAAAAAAAAAAAAAAACAATTACCAATTACCAATTACCAATTCGCAAATTCGCAAATTTTTCAAGTACAATACTTACAGATGTTTTCTAGAGCAGAAATAATCAGCAAACTTTATACGTCCTTGTTATATAAAATTATTCAAAATAATAACTAAAGGCCGGTATTATGGATAGATACGATTTTTAATGAAGAATAAGTCTCCCTATTTAGTACTTCTGCAATTTCAGATTGTTCAAAACTACTAATTCGTTAAACACAAAACAGGATCAGTGGTACAGTGTATATTACATATAGTGGAACTAAGCAATTATTTAATTTTTAAAATGGAAAATTTAGAATCCATTACGCATGTCATAATGGTTGGGTGTTTAATTTGCTCTCTTCTAAAAACCTGAACTGATTTTAAGAGAGTTTCGAAAAAAATTTAATTTGTGTTGCTTAATGAATTCTCTGCATAATTTTGTATATTTAACACAAAATGTATGTACTAAAAAATATTGATTGAAAAAGCCTCTTAAAACTGTTTCTCTTAAAACCATTTGACATATAAAATTTAACCGATGTTGAGTTTCTTGGTTCTTCTTTAGTATATATGCTCGTTGGTTAAAAAACCTAATAATTATAACGTTGGTCTTTAATACTTTAATAAAAAACATTAATAATCATTACAAACCAAACTGCGGCAGCCTGGCATATCCATTGTGTCCGTTAAGGTTTTCAATAAAAATGTTTCCTTCTTCTTCTTCCTGGAAAAATCTGACTAAAAAACCGTAGTTTATCATGTTTTTTGCAGTAAAGTTTTAAACTTAAATACACAGTACTAAAATAATATTATAAACAGTACTAAATAAATATATAAAAGTGATCAAATGTTTTTCATTAAGTTTTACTATATATATTTATATATCATTATCATTTACCATATATAATTATATATAAAAGTGGTTATTTTTGATTAATTGTGCCATATACACTTACATTTGATCATATATGGAAGAACATATGGACATATATATATATATCGTATGATCAGAGATATGCTATGGCACTGTAAAACAAATTATATAGTTTAGAATTTTATTAAAGTTCCCACGTTTTCTTTAACGTTTTTTCAACATAAAACAATTAAATATAAAACAATTAACAAGAAATATGGGCGCTTCGCATTTCTGATTCTTGGGATTGTACTGAGCAAAAAAGTCCACTAGACCATACGTCTACGGTGAAAATCGAGCTTCCAGATTTTGACTTTATGCCAAAAAAGCCATATTTTGAAATTAAAAATTAACCCCTTAAACCCCACCCTCAAATATGATTGATGCATTAATCTGCTAGAGAATCTTCCAAAGAAGAGATTGATAAAATAATCTTGGATAAGCTCCTCCTACTTCCTGAGATATGTCCATGCCACACATTGTTACTTTCACAAAATACGGCAAAAAAGCCCTATTTTGAAATTAAAAATGAACCCCTTAAACCCACCAACAAATATGATTGATGCATTAATCTGCTAGAGAATCTTCTATAGCATCTTCTATAGAATCTTCTATCTTCTATAGTGTTCTGTAGCATTAAATTTAATATTAATTATTTTTAAAAATTTTGAATTATTACTAACGTTTAGTCAAAACTTTATCGCTAGCTTACGATGAAAAATTTTTCTCACCGATTTTTGTTTAATTGCACAAACTTTATACATGCAATCTCCTAATTAGTACGACAAAACTGTTTGTGTATTTTTTTAAAATTCGTTGTCTTTTGCGTTTTATCGCCATGTGTAAACTCAATTTTACAAAAAGGCACTTGAATCCCTTGTGCTTTAAGCCCCTTATAAGACATGCTGTCTCGAATTAGGTATAGGCAAAAATAATACTCCTGAAAAAGTGAGTAGAAGGGTTGAAAACAATATATTTCCGAGTTCAGAAAAGCTGATTTATGACTACAAAATTTCAGAGAGGTCAAGACCCTTGGACTAAAAGGTGCTTTTCTCAAGGCTTGAGGTCAGCTGAATTCGGCTTCAGAATTTCATCATCTCATCAGGTTTTTTGCAGTATCTTCACATAAAGAAAAAAAACCGGGTTTTTATTATATTCGGGACGTTAAGTTTTATTAATAGGCGGTTGACCTCTATAAAATTGTGTAAGCCTGTGTAGCCATAACTTTTAAATTAGTCTACAGATTTTTATTAAAATAGGTTTTTCTGAATTCGGAAATATTGTGTTTTCAAACCATATACTAAATTTTTTTGAGCATTGTTTTGTCAATACCTAATTCCAGACCACATGTGGGACCGAATTTGGCATCGAATTTGTAAAAATATCTTTGCAATAATATGATATAAACTAAAAAAAAAAAAGGGTATCAACCCACTTTTTAACCCTTAAACCTATGACTCCGCAGCTAAACCAAAATGTGTTTTCTTATTTTTATCTTCTCTATCACATATCCGCATTACATTAAGACAGGAGAATCTCCCGGTCAGAATACTAAATGACTGTATCAAGAAAAATACAAAAATTTAAAGAAGTTTAGCAAATTTTTAAACATAATATGTGGCCACAATTTTACGAATTTTTAGTTCAAACTTACATATTATTGTCGGCATTAAATATGAAGAAATTTTCAACTTACTACAGACATGAAAAAAAAACTTTGACAAACAAAATTTAACGTCAATGTTCCATTTTATTCAAAAAAAAAATAAAAGCCTTTCAAAAGAAAACCCGTTAGCTATGTCCTTTATGACATGTCTGTGTTATACAATATTATAATTAATTTTCAACGGCAATATAATATTTAGATGAAAATACTATACGAGTATAACAAAGTAAATATATGTAAAAGAGAATAAAAAAAAGATTTAAATTCACCAAATATATTTTAAATGAAAACCTAAAACTTTGTGTTCAAACAAAAAAAAAATAAAAAAGTGTATTCGAAAAAAACTACCAACATACAACAACTGTTCTTTTTTTTACAAATTCTAAAGCATTAATTCAAAAAAAAAAAAAATAATTCAACACATGATATACAAATGAAAAACTATTATTTATACAAATTTTTTATTTTGCACAATTTCAATATACAAATAAAAAACAAACTACAAAAGCCCACTTCCACAATGTTTTTGTAAAAAATTAAAAAGCTTAATTTACAACAAATTCTAAAGAATGAAAAAATAATATTACTATAAATATACAGATACAGATACATAATTACATACAAACAAACTGATATAAAGATTTTTTTTTATAATAGACAAAGAATTGACAAAAAAAAAAAGGAAATATAACCGAAATTTCAATTTTACAAGGGAACAATAAAAGAGAAATAACAAAGCACAGATACGTGTTTTATGTAGTAAAGTTGTTGTCAAAAAAAAAATAATTTTTATACTGATCGGTAGTGGAAGAAATAATAAAAAGGCGCGTCATTAAGACGATTAAATATATAAAAATGAGACCCAAAATAAAGCACATGCTGAAATAAAGATAGTAGGTTAGCAGGCAAAATTCTTTGTCTTATTATATACGAGTATTTCTGCACATAACTACACTGCATACATACCAAACGGCCTACAAAAATTTAACTTAATGAAATGGTTTACAAGTTAGCTTCAAAAAGATATACTCTGACCAGTCAATATATCGCCCAATATTTTTTTTTTTTTTTTAAAAAGAGAAGCAACACTCAGGAAATTCTTCCTATTAATTAATGTGTTGCTTTCTTTGGAAAGGGGATAATGGAGAGATGAAAGGTGGTGAAAGATGAAGGGCTTCAAACATGGCAACTCTCTAATTGCGCGAGATGATAAATCTTAGAACAGTTGTTGCTCGCCAGCTGATGTAGAGTTGGCGAATTTATTTCATAGCCCTGATTTATTATTTTAATTCGGTGGGGTTAAGTGCTATGGGAACACCGAAGGTGGGCGAAGCGACACATATAAGTTATAGAAAACTCATACATATTATTTTTCTAAATTGATGTTGTCGTCACCGGGAATCGAACCCGGAACCATCTGTGTGACAGTCCAAAGCGATAACCATTACACCACAACGCTAGTGCACCATCGGAGAGACTTATGTGTATTCTTTTATTTTTTTTTTTCAGTTTTAAGAAGCCTATTTTTTCATGCATTTAGCCACCAAACCGTTACACGTTATCTCTACTGGTTTCGAAGTTACAAAAACTCCTATTTGTAACCTTTAGGGGAAATTATTCTAAAAACCACATTTGTGTTTTACTACACATAAGTGTTTATGATTTAAATTTGAAAAATATAAATTTCCTTTTGTATTATTTAAAAAAAAAAATATTGAACAAATTTTCGTAAACAGTTTTTTTTTTAAATATTTCGATGCTCAATTGCAAAATAAGTATCGAAATTAGATCACAGAGGTAAAATTATTTTCTTTATGGGTTCACGTAATATTTTAATATTGTTTCTAGATATATACACTTACACTATTGAAATGAAATTCAGAAACAAGGATTTAAATTCAAAGTCGTAATCTTGATTTTTGGTTAAACTTTTCTAAATTCCATTTAGGATTTTCTGCATTTTAGTCTTGAATTCTCAATTACAACTTGGTCTTTTCTGAATTTCAATTGGAAATGGTGTAGTATTTACTAAAATGTATGTTTCATTATTGTTAATATATTGTCATTATATTGAGGAGACCTTTTTTTTGTGTTAGCTTTCTGTACCGGATTGGCGTTATTCGCTTTTTTAAATTTTTCTTTACAACTTCTAGTTCAAGCATACAAGGGCATGCATTATAATCCATTAAATCAGTCTAAAGTATACCTCTTAGTGAATAACTAATTAATATTTCCTAAAAACTATTTCCAGAACAAAAACACGTAAGTGTATTGTATTTGTTTTATTTATTTAAAAAATGTCCGAAGTTTTTATTTAAAAAAATATCCGTAGTTTTTTGTTTAATTCTTGTTCCACTTCAAGACGCTAAAATATTATGGACTTTTTCCAAGCATAATGCTAATAAAATTGAAAAAATAAAACGTTTTTATTACTCTCCTGAATACTAGGTCATAAACACATAGGTGCTCAGAACAAATACGATATATAAGGTCCGTTTCATATTTACACTGTGGAGCAAAAGTAAGCCAATGTTTCAAAATTAAAACTTAAGACGTATTATCCCCATGTTTTTGAAAAAAAAATCAAATTAGATATCAAGGTATGATAATGTGTACTATTCATAATCAAAGAGGTACCAACTTTAGGACCCCCTATATCTCCTACAATCTCAAATTATATAGAAGAAGGTCATTGGCTTACTTTTGCACACAGACCAAGATAAACTAAAAATTCTACTTTGTTTACAGAATTATTAACTATTTTATTATATAATAAATATATAACTAAGAATATTGCCAGTCAACAACGTAATTAAATTTCACAATTAAACAGACCAGGATATTAATTTGAAATGATATCCTTGATAGGATTTTTTAGACCAAAATATCCAAAATTTCTTCAAATAAGTGGAAAATGTGTGGTAATGTTTATTTATTATTGTTTATTCAATAAAAACTAGTAAAAACATACAAGCTTTTTCAATAAGAAACATAATATTTACTTATTTTTAGTAAAACGCATATTTATCCTTTGGGACGATTTTCAGCATTTGGCTCTGAAGTTTGAGAAAAATACATTGAAGGACTAAGGATTATTGCATGCTTAGTTCCTTTGTTTTGAAAAAATGTTATTAACATCCAAAATCAATGCGTAACCTTTTATTTTCATAGTAAAATTTGATTCATTGACACCTTACATTTTACATAACTATTGGGAATATCACGTTTCCATCCAAAGTGAGCCTTCTCCTACACAATTTGAGCTTGTGGAAGAAATAGGGGAGGGGGCAAAAGGTTGGACTTCATTCATTATGAAGAGGACAAATTATCATATCTTTATACCTAATGAGATTTATACCTAAAAGATATGGCGAATAAATACATCTTGAGTCTTTAATTCTTAACACATTGGCTCACTTTTGCTCCACAGTGTATATCCGATGTATGAAATTGTAATTTGCAGCTCCATTAAATTTAAACTAAACAAGAAACCTTGAATTTTTTAATTGAGTATGAATTGGTAGAGTGTAGATTATTAAAATATTTATTTGACTTGAATCAAGTGTGTTGCCCATATTGAGTATTTATTAGTAAAATATCAGAAAGAAACGCGCTTTCTGATTTGGAAAAAGAACAAATTTTGACTTTTACAACTAAAGATCCATCAATTCCCAAATGTCATAATTAATTGACCGAAGTCGAAGGCTAATCGCCAATTTTTTGAATGATAAGGAAAATAATGGAACAAAAAGCGAAATGATAACTAATCCAAGTTGTCGAATCGCTTTACACACAGGATTTTAAACGCTGTAAGTAATTACACCATAAGTTGCAGAGAGTTCAGTGCTCTGATTTCACCGTCTGTGAGCAAATCAACAGCTTGGAGAGTTTAAAATACATTCGAAAACATTGTGCATAGTAACATGAACGTAGTTCCACGGCTTTCAGAAAGGCATAAAATCAAACGTATGGAATTCGCAGAGTTAAACAAGGCCTCAAATTGAAACACGGTATCCCAAAATTGCAATATTATTTTTTCATAAATTTTTTTCATTTTGTACAAAAAAGAACAAACAATTACTACCAGCTTACAAAATTAAATTACATTGATTAGTTTAAATTTTATAGAACTGCAAAGAATAACTTCATACATGGGTTATAAACAATAAATGGGCCTTATTTATCAGAAAATTTTGATTCAACCGAATTTTGGTTACAACAAAAAATATGAATTACCATTATTATAATGCTCGCAGTGAAACATGTTTTCATTTAAATCAATTATATTTTAGAAGATTCTCCTAGGCGGGCAAGAAAGGAAAAACGTTCCAATTTCTTATATCCTTCATATCCTTAACTCACTGATATGATATATTTTAGAGTTTTATCCGAAAGCGTGGTAGGGCAAAGAAAAGTATCCACCTTGATGGCCTGCTCAAACCACTAAAAATACAAGATAAGTAAATTTCCTGGAAATGGACTTAATTTCTAATTTACTTGAATTTTTTATTGCTAATAAAAATTTTCCATTAACATTGCCTTTATAGGGGCAATCAAAATCAAAAATGTTTTAAACGCTTAAAAAAGCACGAAAAACAGTTAAGCCGTTTAAATGTAATAATCAGTGATTAAACGTAAAAAATAAACGTGTAAATTTCTTAATTTTATGTTTAAATTGTTACTAGAAATTGAATTTGTTTATAATTTGTTCCTCGCCAGTCAATCAAAAGTGCAATAGAGATATTGCTTTTCCTATACCTAAATTGATTCATTCAAATTATTTTGATAAACCAAAAACATGTAACATTAAATTTGAAACTTTCAATTAAAAAACTTCAAAGTACGTATAGGTAGAAAAAGTAATACACCTATTTTTTATTGAAAAAATTTAAAATAAGCACAATTTTTTACGAAAAAAGTCATAATAATTACCAACATAATAAGCTAAAATAAGCAAATTTAAAAAAAATGTATATCCGTACACATAGCTTAAAAGTGACTCAACTCAAAATTTTTCATTTTTCAGAAATCGAAAAAAAACTATTTACATCTTTATACCAATTGAAACACAAAGAAAGACATAACTGTTTTTTAGCAACAGTTAACAACAACAAAATGCACTGATCTTTTTTTTATAGATAAACGTATTGTGCATAGTTTAAGCATATAAACCCGAAAAATTGAAATTTTGAGTTGACTCACTTTTGAACTGGGTGTGCGATATACTTAGTTTTATTTAATCTAAATAGTTTTTTCTTTTTAATTAAAAAAACAATATAATGCTTATTTTTGGTTACCCTACTCATTAGTTACGCTACTTATATTATTTACATTATATACATTAAATACTTTACATTGCATTACCCAGTACAACATTTTTCACCACATGAAAAATGGGCATTTTTGCGATTTTTAAGCCACCGGATGCACTTTTTTCGGGTAGGATTGTTCCGCATTTTTTTTCTCCTATTCAATATTTACAACTTTGTTTTAGACACAAAAGAGATATTCCTTACGGTATACCGAGATATAAACGTGTTAAAATATAGAAATAGTGCTGAAAATCCGCCTTGAGCCAAACAATTCGTATGGCTATTAAGTTATTTCTGTAGCCAACTTGACAAAACGAATGACGCAGAAGTTCTTCTTTTTGGGGCTACTTTCAAGTGCAATTCCCAGAATTAAGTCTCAAAATCATGTCTTGAAAAATGTTCTGCGCGACCACAGAGCGTATGATAAGTATGCTGTTTATCATACGTACTGATGTTCTAATGGATTAAAAAAAAATATTTGAATTTTTTAAATATTTGAGAAAAACAATTTTAATTAGTATTTTCTACAAAAATGAATAAATAGACAAAATATTCCTGATTTTTAGAAAAAAAGATTTCTTTATTTATAACACCACAGTCTTTATAACAGTTGCTTTTTTCAAGCAACTTTATCAGGTATTTTCTATCAAAAATTTAAATATTTTCTTACAATTCGTTTAGTTTTTTTAAATATTTCATAAAAAACCCCTAATAGAGTGGCTTGAAAATAAGTTTTGAATTTTTTTTAAATTTTGTATTTTTTTTTCAAATTAGTCATAAACATTGATATTTTACAATAAATTATAATAAATAATATTACAAATAAATACTAAATTGATCACTACTAATTAAAAGCGAAAAATATTTTAGAAAATAGAAAAAAGTTGTTCACTTTTTAATTTATATCATATGGGATAATGAATTCTGTATGTTTTAGCAAGTCCCACAGTAAAAAAAAATTCGGTTACAGTAGTATTAAGAGGGAATGGTGTAAAGCTTACACTTTTTTTTATAATGTTCAAATGATGATCTTTAAGGAGTTTTCGTTTAGAAAACGAAAATAAAGAATATTTTAGAACGTATGTGTGTGTAAGTTTTTATTTCTCCTGTAAAAAAAAAAAAAATATAAACTTGAAAGCGAAACCCTCTTAAATTTTGGGAATTTTAATGAGAACATTATGTTATATACCACAAACACAAACAAATGTCTACATATACCCCGTTGGCAATGTCTTGAAGACAACGTTGACGACGGATATACGACTCAAAGTAAATCGTTTGAGACACTTTGGCGACGGTACAAGTAAATCGTTTATGACTTTTTCAAACAAATGACCGCAAAATCGTACACCGCGGTCTGATCGACTTATCGCTCACATTTTCGTTGACGATTGGGCGACAATATACTTCGCTTTGTCGTCTATGAATATATATGAAGCAACTTTTTTGCTATATTATCGTTAACAGTGTGAGCGAAAATGTCCTGAATTATATTATCGACGACCATATCAACGACAAACAGCACCCAAATAAGAAAATATTATTTTTTTTTTTTTAGTATTTTTCACAGTAAAACTCGTTTAAGACGAACTCGAATAAAACGAATTCTCAGTTAATACAAATTATTTTGCAAGTCCTGATATTTGGGAAAACATTTTATATACGGCCCAGTGGAACGAATTGCGACATTCGTGATCGAGTGAAATCGTTTGAAAACAAGGTTTTTAATCAGTAACTACATAAATACTAATAAAGAAAACAGTAAGTTTTATATTTATTTTCAATCAAGTGTCGCACTACAACATCCCTGATCGAAAAAATTGCGTTTAAATGTTTTATTTTTAGAAATAAAAATTTAATTTCGATAGCAAAATTACGATCACGAATGCCGTAATTCGACCGCTGGTTGTTACAAGACGCATTTTGTTTTTGTATTGCATGTATTTTGTTATTGTTTTTTCATTCGTGTGAAGAAAAACGTCATCTAAAAAAACACTTTATAAATTCCTGTTAATTTGAGCTCGTTTTTTTACTATGTTTCCACTTACGTGTTTTCAGCAAAACATGTGTTTTAGCAAAAAAAAAAAATATATATATGAAAAAACCTGTACAAAACATGTTTTGTTTCAAAACACGACCAAAACACGTTCAAAGAAAACGTACACGTCAAAAAAAAAAAAACCGGGGGAATATTATCGAAGTGCTTAGTAATTATACAACTACATAAGTTTCAAGTTAGTTTTACATAGTTCTAGTAAAATATATACAAATTTTTGTAACATATATACAAGTCTAGTAAAAAATTTCTAAAAAAACTCATATATTTTACAAGAAATTTGCGAAACTTACTTCAAATTTATGTAGTTGTATAATTACTAAGCACTTCTATAATATTCCCCCTAGTTTTTTCTGCCCGTAGAATTAGATGAACACTCGGTTAAAACAAACTGTTGCTAACAGTTTCACATAGAAAATTTTATACAATGTTTGCAATTTTTTCTGAACACACAACATTTGAAATCCAATAAAAGGTTTGTTTCAAAAATTTTAAATCTTTTGCGGATAATTAAAAAAATAAATATAATAAACTTTACAACAATCTTTACGAATATCTCTTATAACCAGGGACATAACTGTTATAAACAATATCGAAAAAAATCCTGAAATAATAATTTTTCAAGAATTTTTAAAAACTGTTTTCTGGATAACAGTTACAAATAACCAATAATTTTTTGGTCTTCGATAACCATAATATTTTGTTTTGTTTTGGTCTTCCATAACCATTACCAAAAATTTTTATTTGTTTTTGTCTTTCATAGCCACCACAAAATACTTTTATTATTTTTGGTCTTCTATAATCTTTATAAAAGATTTTTATTTTTTCGGTCTTCTGTAACCATTAAGAAAGCATTTTTTTCTGTCTTCTATAATCAGTATGAATAACCGAAAAGTTTTTTGGCCGCATGGAAACTAAATACATAGACATCAAAAAAAATCTTTTATAACGATTATAGAAGACCAAAAATAATAAAAGTATTTTGTGGTGGCTATGAAAGACCAAAAAAAATAAAAATCTTTTTTATTGGTTATCAAAGACCCAAAAAATATTAATATTTCATAACGGTTATTAAAGGCAAAAAAAAAATAATAATCTTTTATAACGTTTATGGCAGGACTACACTTTTTTGGGTGATTTATAATTGTTATAACAGGACAGATTTTTTTTAGTTATTTTTTCTATAACCTATTGGATATTTAAAAAAAATAACAGTTATTTCGGGTCCCTGCTTATAACAACTAATTCTTATGGTCCCTAGGAGTTAAGGTTTGGGATTTCCCGGGCTTTTTTATTTCCCGGGAAACGGGAATGAAAAAATGTGTTTCCCGGGAATCCCGGGAATTTTTTTTTAAAATTTTTTTTTTTAACTACTTACAAGGTACATTTTTCGTAAAAATTTTATGGTTTATTATACAAAACAAATTAAAGATACACAAATTCAGTCTGTTGAGCATTAACACTAAAAAAAATAATATAAAATTAAATTTCATAAATTTGAGATCACTTAGTATTAAAGATATATACAGTGATGTAAAAACATTAGGATTTCAAAAAACGAACTTTTAAAATTATCAATGCATTTAACAAATCATTTGACATTCTGTTTCGAAACTTTGTTACCAGACTTCCAGCAACTAAGAAAACACGTTCGCTTTCCACTGATGTTGGCTTTATTGTTAGTAGAGCATTATACAGTTTATCCAAATTTTTGGTACGGTGGTTAGAAGTTTTAAAAGAGCCAACTCTTTTTTGAAAATATTTTTATTTTTTCCTGCTGATATTTTGGGTAAAGCCTTCGCATTGTTACTTGCATTATTTAATTTATTTTTAAAAGTTTTATCAGCTTGTACTTCGGAAACGTCGTCATCACTACTAGATGATACTTCATTATCACATTGCCCAAACAGGCGTTTATACATTTGTTCGGCGAATATTTTTAAACTATTTTAAATGTATTTGAACAGTTTTTAATATATTCACAGTCTTTTAAATAATTAATTTATGATAACATATTATTGTCACGACGATCATTAATTTTGGTTTTAATTGTGTCAACCATCTTTCAGGAAAGTGAAGAATTGGTAGATAAAAGCAGCTCGTATAGCATATTCATTATGACATCTGCAATTAAAAGATTAGAGTCACGTCGACTTAGGGCCTCTACAGCGTCCTTAATTGGATTTAAAACTTCAACCAAAACTTCTAAAAGAGGAATGTGGTCTTCAATCCATAAGTCTGTGGAACTAAAACCTGTTAAAGTTTTTTTGATGGAATTTTTTGTTTTCAAAAAAGATTCTATCATTTCAACCATGCTATTCCATCTAGTTCTGACGTCGAGAATTAATTGAACTTCTTTATGATATGGTGGCCACAATATAAAATAAAATCTGCCGTTTTTATGAAACAATTTTGTTTTATTTTAAGAGTTTTTAACAAAAAAGTTTTAGTTTTGGTATTCAAAATATTTTTTATGACTAAAAATAAAAAAATATGTTGTATAAACACACAACTTTAAAAAAAAATTATTTTTTTAAATTCCCGTTTTCCCGGGAAAAAAAATATTTTTCCCGGGAATTCCCGAACCCCAAACCCTACTAGGAGTTCATCGTAACCGGTTTTTTACTATACATATATATTTTTTGAACTTTATTATTTCTGAATTTCATTTTAGTTGTTTTTAGTTACAAATTAAAAACTTCAAGTTAAAAATATAAATAAAAAATTTATAAATAATTGTAAATAAATTGAACAACTAATTAATTATAAAAGTGACAATTCGCACAAAAAGACTATCTTTCACTTGCACTTTTAAAATTCAACTAATATTGTTAGATTTTTTACGTTTGTTTGTCGTTTTTTTTTTCCGGTTATTGTGTCGTTATTTTGCATTTTTTTCTTGAAATAATTGCTTAGGGATGATCAAATTTTAGCTTATTGCAGACTAGTTGATGACTTTGTCGCTCTTAAGTCATGACACAATAGATGCAATAATCGCTTAGTTTGCCCTTAATAAAATCATATATAAGACAAGATTACAAATTTGTCGCTTATCACGTCATCAGTAAGGTTTAAAACACGACCAAGTGCATGATGTTGTCGCTAAACTTGTCCTCGATATTAAAATATTTCCAAATGTCGTCCAAACATCCTTGATGAAAATGTCATCTAAGACTAGTTGGCCAACTGGGATATGTTATAGGGATACTATATAAAAATTGTGTGTTAGTCAGAGACACACATGTGGAATCATTTGAAATTACATTTGGTTTTGTAAAAACCGAAAAGCACCAAAAAATAAAATACATAAAATTCGCGAGATAATGTTGTATATACATATTTATATAAGAAGTAAACCAGTAGTGTATAAATGTGTAGTAAGTAACATATTTTTCGAAATGTCTGTATATGGATGTTTGGATGGGTACTAAAATATGTACATTTGTGGTGCTGTTTTTACTGCTACTAATTCTGCTGCTGACTTCATGATGTTGTGTTGTCGTTGACTGAAAAAGCCAGACATCAACAACGTGTCCAAAATGCCCTTGATCGCTTATAAATGTTGTTGTTATTTTTGTTGCTATTTCTTTTCAATGTTTGGTTTGTTTTTTGTAAATTTTTTTTTGTTTTCTTTTTTGCAAAAAAACATGAAACACAGCATGAATTAAATAAAACTAAAATTTAAAACAACTTCAAATTGTAACAATTTTATATGTTTTAACAAACAATTTTTACCTACATGCTAGAAATTACTAATACAAAACTATATTTTGATCTTGTTTTGTTAAAAATTTCAAATAATAAATAATTTGAACATGATTGCCTTATTAAATGGTTTGGAAATAAAACATTTTCGAATTTAGAATTTTATACCTAAAATACACATTGTACGATGTTATTTATGATGCCAATAATGCAAAACACCAAATTGTATAAAACTGAAAATAATTCATTTTACTATATGACAAATTATTCTTCTTATACACTCCATAATTTGAACTTCTCCTTTAAAAAAACACAAATGAGTTAAAACAAATTATCGAAACGCATCTTGTAGAATATACAACATCCTTTGTAAAGAATGCTTACGAAAACATTTTTACATTTTGTTTTCATCATAACTTCATGAAATGAATAGCTTACAAACAAGATTTTTACATCAAATCAAACACAAAACTTTAAAAACTTAAGAAAAACTAGAAAGTATCCTTACCTGTAATCCAAAAGGCCGTATATTTTTTTTTAAGGAGAGACAAATAACATTATAAATACCCAGGAAAAAATTACACATTCCAAAAAGAAGGTGATGCCCACACTTGCTTACATATCTCATTGCCAAATTTAGTAACTGCAATAACAAACTCATTCCAACGATAGAGTCAAAAAGCAAGTAGTATTGTAATCAATTCTTTAAATTTAAACCAGAAAGCATGAACTCAATAACAAAGTAATCATTTACTTAAAAGAAAATTACAATGTTATTAACTTATATGTATAACTTTTTGTACTCAAGAAGTAATCATATACTCGTTATTGGAAGTAGTTCCTAATTTTGAAAAAAATAATTTATACAATTTTAAAGAATTTATCTCATATATTTTTTCAAACAAATTTTTATTTGCAGGAAAATAATACTTAAAACAGAAATTGCATTTTTTTTTTTGAAAAATTTATATTTTCGTGGTTTATAGCTCCAAAATTATGACAGACCCATGTTATGATATCAATTCGGTGTTTCACTTTTTAGGATTTTATTTCCGTATGAGTTTTGATCATTATATTTGAGTGACCTAGGAGAATCACGTGTGAGTAAAAGTTGAATTTACTTATGGAACTACTTCTTTTTTTTAAATGTAAGTACTTCTTATTTTTTCTAGGGAACTATTTATTTATTTTTTTTGTGTAAGTACTTCGTAATTTTACAATGGAACTATTTCTTTATTAAAAAATGTATGTAGTTCTTAAAAATATAAAGTAAATGGTTCTTTGGTAAAAAAAATAATCAATTCTAAAGAATCAATTATTTTAGTCTCACGCCCTGTTAAAAGAATCGAGTAGGTAATCTAGTAAGGAATGCGTTCTGCCCAAAATGCTTGATGACAAACCCGCTTACCTTTTTGGAAATTTTTTGCTGGGTAATTACATAAAAGTTAAAAAACTGCACTACTCGACTTTTTGGTTAATGAATATATTAAAACTGCAGTTACGGCCTTCTGATTTTTGTTATAAAAATCGATATTTATAACAAAATCAATCAATAAATTAATTTTGAATTTTTTTTTTTTTTTTTTTTTTTTTTTTTTTTATTAATTAATAATCATATAATTACAAATTAGTTACGGCATTTGGGATTCTAGGTGACGATATTTTTAATGCGCTGCTAGACTTATCAGACTTAGTATATTATCGCTTTTTCTTTAAAAGGGACCATCATTGGTTCTGCACACTATATTTTTGTCGTTTTTTGTTTCTTTTAATACTTTTTCATGAATTTCAATTATTTGTACTCAACGTTTTAGGTTCGTTGTAATTCTGGGAGGTTTTAGGCTTACAACTCTGTTTAAACCTTTTTGAACCTATTTTTTGTTGCAGTAACTAATTAAGGTGAAACTGAGCAATAATAACTATGAAATACTGTTCCCAGTGTAAAAAAGCATAACCATATAAGTGGTTATATAATTACATATTTGGTAATGGCAATTACCTACAATTGTCATTCCAAATCTCACTACATGTATATGTGGACACTTACACACCTTACGAAAAATCCAAAAATATGTGGTTACCTATATACTTACTAGTATTAACAAAAGTAATGAGTCTAAAAATAAATTTAAAAAATAACCAAATAGAAACATAATTTTTATTTTTAAAACAAATTATATCAAACTTGTATAAAAGACAAAGTACGGTCTTGTTGACTCCCCCTTCACATTTTGTTTTTGTTTTTTATTCTAACAAAACAAGTGTGAAATAAAAAGTAAAAAAAACAAAAAACTTATATTGAATATCTAACAAAGGTAGACCTTGCACATAACAAACAAGTTTTCAATTTATTTTTGATCCATGGTGATAATCTTTAAATTCGAGCTCATATATTAGTTCTCATTTAGTGAGAAAACTAGTTCATATGAATGCTTGATGTTTTGCATAGGGTTGTCACTTCTTTCAAAACGTGTTCTGATGATGGGAACCTAGAAAATTCCCGAAATAGATCTATCAACACATTGCTGAAATTGGCCAATTAATAAATTTGAAAAGAAAAACTCTATAAATTATTTGTTAGGACAATATCATATTAAAGAAATATGGAATATGGCCTCGAACTTGAATAATTTTCATTGCACAATTAAAGGTCGAAAAAAACATAATTTTTATTTTTAATAAAAATTATATCAAACTTGAAAAAAATAAATTTAATAATATAAAAAATACTTTTTTATAAAAATGTTTGTTTTTTTTAATAAAATGTGCTCAACCGGTATTCGAACCTGGATCTCCAGGTTGTCAGTCAAGCGCTCTAGCATCTGAGCTATATCGACATGTTATACTTAATCCCAGAAAAACCTCAGTAATCATTACTAGTATTTAAATAATATGCAGTAAGATTAGGGCCAAGATCATATAATTGATATATTGATATATTGAGGGGCAATATTCAAGGAATATTTCTGCTGGATCGATATAAAAACATCTAAGCTTTTTATATAAATAAACATAAATTTGAAAATACTAGACAGATTATTTGATAAATTTAGTTTTTGTTACACATTGTAGTAGTTAAATGTATAGAATTTTCGAAATTCGGATAAATTAATAATATTTTTGGAAAAATTGTAAGAATTGTAGCAGTTTTTTCGCATCATATATGGTTACAAATACTGAAAGTTTGACATTGATGCGATATACTTTTTCCTATAACAGGGAAGATGGCTTAAAGCGGTCCTTTCGATTTTTATCGTGTATTTGCTTGATAATGTCAAAGCTGTTAACAAATGTATTCCGCTATATCTTTATTAAAAAAGTTTTGATGTGAATATTCTACACACGTTTTACTGGTTTTATTGCGTCGTTGCATTTTAGTTACTATAAAAACTGAATAGCAAACTAGTTTTAAAGATTTATCCAAGTCGGATGTTTGCAAACGGTAAGAATTTTTCCACAAATTTAACAAAACTTGATTGATTGTTTGAAATTAGTTCTGCAAATAAATAACAACTAAGACAACAATCCGATAATAACATTTTCATATTATGATTTTTATGGGTTATAGGTTGTATCAAATTTCTTTTTAATTGTTGAGAACTCATTTTGAACAATACCTGCACTCCATTTTATTCCATATTTCGAAATTCTTTAGTATTTTTTTCGATTGTGTAATTAATGCTAAGTTGGTTGATATATTCAACATTAATATTGTATGACTCTGGAAGAGTATGAGCAAATTAAAAATTATTTAGAATTTATTCATCTTCTAAGCTTTTGTAACGTTCGTTAAATTTTACACTTATAAAGCGATATTTACTAAATTTAAGAAAATTTTACGAAAAAAAATCCATTATACAGGGAGTTTCAAGTTCTAGTTTAATTTTCAAATGCAAATTAAACACACATTTTGAAAAAAAAAATTATTATCCGTTATATAGTAGAGGGTCTACAATTTATGAATGATACACATTTCGATTCTGCTTCTGCTTTAAAAAGTAGTTAGTTGTAATGTTAGGGTTGTAATACAGTATTTATTTTTATTTTTAATGTACATGCCAGTTATTTGTAGAACAAGTTAAATCTTTTATTAATCTTGCAGTTCATTTAAAAAAAACAAACCACATCAAATGACTGTTTTATGATTTTACATTCAGTTTTCAAAAAAAAAACTAAATGTTTGTTTATTTTTTACTACACATATGATTAATTTTTACTACAATTGTGATTAATTGTTTTGTAACATTAAAAAACAAATGACAATATTCCTTTCTTTAACTGAAATTTCATTTGTTTTTACCTACTTTTGCAGTGGTCTTTAGCAACATAGTATTCTAAGTGTAATACTGTTTGGCGCGTATTTTGGTCTGGTTGTGTCAATGTGCCATTTTCAGCCTAATCTTTATTCCTTATATTTTTTTTTTTAAGATTTCCAAAGTAACTCAAATCGTCTAAACTGCCCACCATCGGGGAAAATTCGCCAAGTTGATGTTGCACATTTGTCAGCTACAAATATAGCGGTTCTGGTGGAATACTTATATTTCAAATTAAATAATCATTAAAATTTATATCAATAGATATAATTTCAGCAACAATATTTCTTCGAATTTGTTGAAAGAAATTTACATCTGACCCGTGCAAGACATATAACCATGTTAGGAATTAATATTACGTATACGTCTTTTAAAATGCTACCAATTTTTTCTGACGAAACTACCCCATCTGGTGGTCGGGCGAATGTGCCATATGAACAGCCGGTCACATAATTTTATATTTTTTTATACTTTTTAGAAATAAATTTGAGAAGTGCATATTAATATTATAAATTAATATCAACGCTTTGACATCTTATACTGTATTTTCTTGTAATACACGAAATGAAAAAGGGGATACGTATATAATACTGTTATGCAAAATACTGTTTAGACAAAATACTGGTAAAAAAAATGTTAAAAATCCTGCTTTTCATAATACTGTTTAAAAAAAAAACTGTGTTTCATAAAACTGTTTTGCAAAATACTTGATTTCACAATACTGTTTTGCAAAATACTGTGAAGTAAAAATGCTGGTTTACGAAATTTATTTTATAAAAATTAACTTCCTGAATCTCTTTATTTTCACATTTTGAGCATTTTTGGATGGTAAAAAATCTCGACTGTTTTCACTTGTCTGCAATATTGACTCTTGAATTATTTGACTTGATGTCAAAAACGATCTTTTTGCAAGGGTCTTAACCGTATTGGTTTTTGCAATATTCAAAACGATAGCAATAGGTTCATGTGTGTGCTGATTTGGGAACTTCACAATTACCACATTATCATTAACAATCTTTGTTACAACACTAGATTTACACATATGCACTTTACGTTTTGCACAATCCCAATTAGAGGTGCCTGACTTATAATTTCTCTACAAGTGATATCCATCAATACATAATTTCTGATTTCCTTTGTTTGATTTAATAATATTAACTTTTGACATTATAAATTATTCACAAAACAACAATTTTAACAAAAAGACAATAACACTAAACATATGATTTGATTAACTACACGTGGGTATCAACACGTTTAATCTGCTTGCAATATCAACACTGATAACATCTGTAATGAGATCAGCTGATATCTACATATATATGTTGATTACATTAGAATTGTCTTTTGGTTTTGTTATGGTTTATTTTAATAATCATATATAAATTGAGATAAATTTTACTTAAATATTACAGTGAAAGTTTTTGTAAAAATAATGAAAAAAAGCGCGAGCCTTTTTGCTTTATTTTTACAAAAACTTTAGCCGCCCAGTAAAACAGGATTTTGCAAAACAGTATTGTGTTATACAGTATTTTGTAAAACAGTATTATGAAATGCAGTATTTTGTAAAACAGTTTTACGAAAAGCAGGATTTTGAAAACAGGATTTTGTTATACACAGCGTTTCGACCCAAACCCATGAAAAAGTTATACCAAATATACTAACTATATATTATAGTTTTTACAGCCCACAAAAAACAAAAACATGTCAATGCTCGACCACGTGTGAAGTACAAATGTAAAATTTGGTGACATGAAATATGCTCAATATGTGCTTAAGTTATGGAAAGGCACAGTTTAACAACTCTTTTAAATATCGCGAAAATAGAGAGTGGCATTTGTGCATCAGTGACGAAATCTCCAACTTTCACCCTACATGTACTGAGTTTTAGTCTCGCGTTCTCCTGAAATAATCGCGAACTGATTTGTACTAATTTTTTTAAATTTGTACTGATTGTACTGATTTTAAAAATTTTTAAAAAATTGTATTCTTTTCCTTTGAAAATTTTAAGTTTTGACCCACTAAGAACTTGCGAGTTTTTTGAGCGGACAGCAGAACCACCTGTAAAAAATTTCTTGAAATCTGCAAATATGTATGGGGGGCGAAATCCGTTAAAAATCGAACTTTAATAAAATTAAAAGTGCTTAGAAGCTGAGAGTTTTAATATTTTAAAATCATGTGTGTCAAAATATTTCTTTTCACAAATTTAACGCATTTGTTGTCAGTTTTATGACTTCAGCTTGGAGGCGGTTAAACCGTTAAGGCAATGGTCAATAATTGCATTGTACAGGGTGCAGAAATATTTTACTCATATAAATAATTTTAAATTCTTAATTTCTGTATGATTTTCATTTTAATTTTTTTTTTTTATTTTTTTATATAATTTCAGAACCTGAATTACATTTTTACTTTACAACATTTTATATCATAAATATAATTTCACTATACTTTGGGATTTGTGTTACAACAATTACAAAATTAAAAAGTTTTTAAAGGCAAGTATACACGATCAATGTTATTGAGCAATAAATCCAAAAATCAAACAATCAAAATATTTTATTCCAATTTTTTTATTTGATTGCGTGATTTTAAAAAAAAATTATCAATAGTATTGAATGTATGTGCCCCATTTAAGAATTTAAAGAAAATTAAAACAATTTATGTGTAAAGAATTATTAAAAACCACTAATTTTACGTAAATATTGGGAAAAGTGTTACACAAGCATACTACTAAATTGAATTGATCATAAATGAATTGATAAGAGGATATTAATCAAAATGACAAGGTATGTTAAAAAGACTTCTTTTCCTAAAATAGTTAAAAAAAAATAATAATACGAAAATTGGTTCTTACTAAGTTATGGGATCTTACAAACATTCGCCAAAAAGTTTAAAGCTCTGTATATTTATCTGTACTTAAACTCAGATTTAACAAATTTAAATATATAAAAATATATAACGGTAATCGTTTTTGTGAATATTCGTTTCAGCCAAATTGTCTATAAACTTGTTACTATAACAAATTTTGGTTAGATACTGCAATAAATGGTTAGTGACTGGAATTAATTTATTGTTTGTGCTTTTGGTTTGATAAACAAATAGTTCTATAAATCTTAATTTGACCATTTTTAACATACTAGATTTTTTTTATAATTTTAATGATTTAAATGCGTAGTTACCACTGAACTTTAAAATGCATATTTATTCAACTCTTTTTTTTTACGAAATTTTACAAAATTTTATGTTATGAAATCAAGGTTAAACCGCTAAATTTATAATAAATATATTTTTATGATCATGTTTTGTGATAGTGAAAAACCAGAAATTATCTAAATAAAAATTACTGAAAATTAATAACTTTATTTTAGTTAAATTTTTTTAATGTAATGTTGGTTTTTATATATACGAAAAAAACGTCATCAATTATAAATAAACTACAACACGCAATGTAATTTTATATTTTTTATTTTTTTATTTTTTAACAAATTTGTAAAAATCGCCTACTTGCTGCCAGTTGCTATAAATGATAATATGAAAAAATCTCAGTTAAAATATTGTTCATGCCATATGAACGCACTCAAAAAAATCTGTTAATAAAAGTAATAAAAATCAAATATAAAATAAAAGAAACCTTAACCTTAACCTTAAAAATAAAAATTTAAATTTTACCGATAACACTATATTTTATTTAAGCTTCTTTTTAGAAAACCTGTATCATATTTTTCTGCTCAAAATATTTTTTTTTTTTTTTTGCAAAAACTGGTATTGTTTTCCAGTATACATTTGGCGTCCGCACATACTCATAAAAGAGAGATAAAACTTTCAGAAATCATAGCTTTATGAGGGTGTTTTCCTTTGCCAATGAAACCTCTTTCGGAGAGTTCGTGTATGTCTCATAAAATACTCTTAACCCTTGTGTGTGTGGACAGGTACCTGTGCGTTTTCAAATTGAAATTGTTTATATAAGATTTTAGTCTACAGTTCTACAATTTCATGAGATATCAATTTGCTTTTTGCACCCTTAATAGGTTGAATAGGTACCTGGGTACCTGTTTACGTTTTATATGGAGGCGTATGGAAAAAAAACTAATTTGTTATTTTATTAACTTGTGATAATCGATATTATTTGACTTGGTTTTTAAAAATAATATAAAAGAAAACTTTATTTGATAAAAGAAAGATTGTTTTAAAATAAAAAAAAATTATTCAAGGCTTATTTTTGATAAAAAAAATTATTTTACATAAAAAAAAACTATTTCAAAGTTTAACACAAAAAAAATAATAATTTAAAATTATAAAAAAGAGGCAAGAAAAATTAATGCGAACAGTTGCTGAATGCTCGTTACAAGTTTTTTAGAAGCAATTTTTGCAAGCCTTTAGAGTTTTTCTCTGCTTCTTTGTAAGCTTAGAGCATAGGTAACAACTGCCCACAACTGCAATATGTCCATTGTTATCTCGATTACGTTAGCAACAGCTGTTTTTGAAATATCTCGCCCCGATACAACCTGTATAAATTGTGCATTGTACTCCATGTAAACAATGTATGCTGCTAATGCTGCTACATCGATAATGTTGAAAAATAATGCTAACGGCCATCGGCATGTCCTACGTTTAGAAGTATATTCTCCCAAGAGCTTATCCATATTGTCGACACCGCCATTTATCATACACGGCATTTATCATACACCAAAAAAAAAACAAAGTTCGTAATGTCAGAAACTTGTTTGCTGGGAGGATCCTAGCAGAAAAAGTTGCTAATATTATCAAAAAAGTTGCTAAATTCAGCAAAAAAACTTGCTTAGCTTAGCAACTTTTTTAATAATGTTAGCAACTTTTCCTGCAAGGATCGTCCCAGCATACAAGTTGCTGACTTTAGAATTTTTTTTTTCGGTGTAGGACTTTAAGAAATATGGGAAAAAGGAAAACCAGAGAAAAGTTATAATTTTATATCATTAACCGTCGACACTTTGTACAATACAAGACAAAAAATTACATTTCTCATACAATTTGTTTGTAGGTACCCAGGTACCTATGCACCCTATAGAAGGGGGCTTTTTTCCACACTCATAAGGGTTAAATATAAGCACTATTGAAAATTAAGAATTTTCGGAGTCATTTTTTAATCTTTTTTGGTTCTTTTTTGATTCATTTATGAGTGGTGGAAAATTTTTTAAAGTGTCAAAAATTATCATATTTGAGAGAGTCTTTTATGAGTTATAATTTCCGGACGCTCAGAAATGTGTTGACTGGATGATAAATACTGACATGCCCAGCAAATACAAGTATTCAATTCGTTACCAGACTATTTACTAGCAACGTTACATTTGTTCGCGATGTCCAAAAAGTAATAGGTAACTATTATTTTGTGTTTTTTGTAAGCGAGAGAGTAATGGGCTCGAATTATTATTTGGCTTTGTGTAAGCGATATGGTAATAGGTGCCTATTACCTTTGGGATATCACGAACAAAAGTAATGTTGCTGTTGTAAATAGTGTGTTGATGCCCTGTTTTTTCTGGGTTTTATTACTTAACAAAATTTTGTGAGTGTATTTTGTATGCAGAATATTACAATAATATGGAAAAACTTCTACGCTTACATAGTTAACATGTCAAATACGACTAATTTAGTTGTCATTTAGTTTATTTAATTAACAAAATTTTTGTTGCAGGTGGTGGCAGTATTGTTGCAATTATTGCAGTAGTTTTTTGTTTGTTTATGGTGTGTCATATTATAACAAAAAGTTGTAATCTGATATTTAACAAAACCAACCATAAGTATAATATGGGCCGCCTTTAAATAAAAAGACATCATAATTTACATCTGTTTTTAAGAAAAATTCTAATTCTATATATAAGAATTTTATTCTAGATTATTGTCCAAGATTATTGCACCTTCTATCAAACTTTGATAGAAGGTATGCCTAATAATATTGTTCGGTTTGCAAGTCATCGATAAAGTGATTTGGGATTTAAATTATTGATCCTTTTAAATCGAGTATTCAATTCAGCGACGTTCATCTATATTTTGAGGCAAAGATTGTATCACCTTTAAGCGTCAAGATTAATAGTACACTCATAAAAATAAACCTGTAAAAATAACAGAAAAAGAAAAAAAAATAATTTAAAATTATGTTGCAAAACTGCTTCAGTTAGCTGATATTTTTGCTAAATAGTAGTAGGACAAGAACAGCAAAAGTAAAATTGTAAAACTTACAAAATTTTTGTTATTTTCTAGTTAGATTTGAGTTAATTGTAAATAGCAATTTAGTCTGCTACTAACACTTTCTTACTTATTTCATTTCGATCAATGTAGAAGGGGCTGAAGAAATGCCCAATTTTTAGTTTTTGAAGGAAAAACATCAACACTTTATTGATATTTGAGAAATAAAAAACAAAAATTGCCAGCATTGAACTAATTCAAATCACAAATCTGTATTTCAAATAGAAAACATTAATTTATTTGAAATGTTCCTGATTTCAGCTAAAATGTAGTTTGTTGCTTGAAAACTGTAATAAAATTTATTTTCAATCTAGTTTTACTATATTTACAAGTTATATGCGAGTTTATATGAGAAGGCCTAATATTCATGTTTTGAAAATGAGAAGGAACCATACGATATTTATATTTAGAATAATATAGATTATATCATATTATATCAATTGAGATATAATCTTATAGTGTAACATATAATTTTATCAAACTTTATGATTACGAAATTCGGACAAACTATATCAAAGCACTTTTAATTGTATCTAAATTAATCTAATATACAATACAATAAGATGTATTTTTTCGGATTAAATTTTATATAATTATTTGCGGGGTCATATTAAATTAGATAAAATTATATAAAGCTCCTTACAATTTGAGGGAGATAGATGGATAGATGGGGATACAATTTTGTCTGAATTTTGTCCCCATACAAAATTTTGTGTTCTAAATATAATAGTATCGAATTAGATATAATTAGATATTATTATTATAATTATATAAAATTATATCTAATTTCATCAAATTATAAAAAGTATTATACATATTTTGAAATTACTATATTTAATTTTACTTTAGGTTTATTATGTATTTTTTTATAATTCGGAAATTTTAAAACTCTTGTAAGATGATATTCGTACTCAAAAGACCAACTTTTTTTTACTTTTCGCATTTACTAGATAATTGCCTACATGCTTTCAACATTTATACACAATAAAAATCATTTTTTATTACATTATTTTCAATGTGAAAATTCTTTTCGAATCGAATTTATGTTCGAACCGAATTACAAAATAACACTGCTTTTTTGTTTGATAACGAATGATTAGGCAGTTATTTAGCTTATTTAATGTTGAATAAAAGTCAGTTTTGACATTTTTGCAGTAGATCCCAGTAAAAAAACGCTGCTAACATGCAAGCAGGTTTGTAAGGGAGTAAGACAAAAAGAATCCCTTGTAAACCTGTTTACATATGCTATGATTTCTATATGCCGAATTCCCACTTGGAAGCATTACTTTTGGGCAAAATAAGCTCTGATTTTAGCGCTTATAAAAAGCTGTGATTTCATGGCTTGCAGTAAAATCATATTTTATCTCTATATTATTACGATTAAAAGTAATAACATGAATATACGATACACAAATTTATTTTACATAAAATTCTACAGACGTTCATTTTTTGTTGTTAAAGTTTTTGACATATAATACAATTATTTATTTTTTATTTTTTACCGATCTACATGCTAGCTCTTCAGAAACAGTCAAATGACTAATTATTTTTACTACATAGTCGAAACAGCACACACAATCTGAAATCAGTCGTGAAAACTGGTACAGATCGTTTATTATCTACGATATGAAACTTTCTGCATTACAACCTGCATCCTTATAAGGGATTAGGGTAAGCTGCTTACAACCTGCATCCTATTTAGGGAAAACAGTAAGCTCAGAATTTTTGTTTGTTTATTTTTATACGAAACTTATTGGTTCACATAAAGTTATATATATAGTTATATGGACATTTATGTTGAATTATATACGAACGAATTTAAAACTCTATATTGTACATATGTACATATAATATATAATTACGTATATTAAGTATAATTTAATATTAGACAATAAAAAATAATATATTGCTATATATACCCCCATTTAAAAATTTTTGAAAAACACAAAACTATATATAATTAGATACAAATATTTATGCTTTAACATATGTATATGTTTATGTGACTATATAAATTTATATATTGAAACATTTAATTGTATAAAATAATATCTGAATATATATAAACTATTTTACTTTGGAATCTTAAAAAGTTGTTGCTATTTTACTTTGAAATTTTAAGTCTGTTTAAATCGCATTTGTGGCGGCTGCTGGTATAAAATATATAAAAAAAAATAGGATTTCTTTTTTAATAATTTTAAATTTTTTAATAAAAAATATATAAACCCAAAATTTTCACTGTTCTTATTTTTTCAATATTATCCACAAAACAAAAGTTATGACAATTTGAATGTTGTCCCTAGCCCACATTTTTTGGTATTTGAAATTATCAAGTTGCATAGTTTTCAAAATTAAAAAAATCGTTTTACAAAATGCGCCCACTGCCAAACAACCTTACCAAGTATTATCAAAATCGGAGACCATCGAAAAATGTGTGAGCAAACCCTGAGTGCTGACTTAAGCCAAAAAAAAAAAAAAAAATAGAATTACTCTATACAAAAATTTTAAAATAATTTTTGCTAGAAAAAAATCTAAAATGCTATATTTTCAAAGAAAAAACATCAAAGTAAGCATTATTTTTAAAGTAACAATAAAAAATAACATTAAATTGATAAATACTAAAACATTATATTTCTAAGATCCGAACTTGTATTCAATTTGAATATTTATATTCATTTAATTAAAAACTGTAGTACTAGAGAATTTTTGGTTGCCCTAATTTTGGTTGACTATCTTGAGTGCTTTAGATTGTTCATTACAGTTTTCATTAATCATTATGTCTAGATACGAAAAATAAAAAAAAAAAAAAAACAATTGTATCACTGCAGTGTTGCATGTAGGCGGGTGTAATTTATAGTGTAATACTCAATACGCATGTTAATTATCGTATCAATAGCAGTTGTATTTCAATCCATTTTCATCAAATTGATGATGAGTAACTTAAATTTACTTGACTTATTTTGTTAAGCTTGGCTTGTACATAATTGGCGCATTTTTTTGGTGTGATTAACACACACTCAGAGACTCACTCACTCACTCAACAGAGTGACCTTTAATCTCAATTTCGCATTTAAATTAAAGATTAAATCACAGTGTTCCATTGTTTTACAAAAGTGTATAGAATGATCGAATGAGTTTTGCTACGAATATAATTTTACGTTTCTTTTGTTTTTATTTATTTAAATAGTAATAAATCTGTATTTTATTAACAATTAATTGATAGACACTTTAGGAGAAATATATGCGTATGAAAAATAAATAATAAAAGTGCGATAGAATTTGCAAAAATTCTATTTAATTGTAATATTTCTATATTTATTTAGTATTGTTTTTTTTTTTCCAGCCATAATGATTCGTTGAATTTTATGGCACCCGTATTAATTTCATGCAAAGGCGTTTGAAGTTGTACACATTTGCAATCATCCAAACCATCTATCCCCCTCAAATGAAATGATGTCATTTAAAAAAAGCTAAAATATAATTGATTATAAATATCGGTTTTATTCTATTTTTCATTTTTAATTTTAAAATATTTTATGCCATGCACATGAAATGCTATTGAAATTCTAGTGACAGATATACAGGGTCATTTAGGTTAAAGTTGAATCATTTGTTTTTCTTATTCCACATTACATGGAGTTAAATGCATTTTTTTTTGTTCATTTTTAATAAAAAAAAAAAACAATAAAACAACAGAATAATCTTTATAACACGTTTATTTTTTTATTGATTTCCATTATTTATAAGTTTATTTACATGATTGCACTTGGCCAGCGGTAGTCATATGAAAATTAATGAAGTTCATTTATTCATTGATTAATTTAAACACATAATACAATTTTTGTATTATTGTCAATTTAATGAAACATCATTAATTACATTGAAAATGTCCAGCAGTAGTTGTAATCGTAGATTATATACTCCACCCTTGTAAGTTTTTGTTTTGTTGTTGTAAATATTTGTTCTTATCAAAATTTTTTTAAAAAACAACATTGAAATTATTTTAAGTTTTAGAGTAAAAAAAATATAAAAATTATATAAAAATGCACCAATGACCCAAATGATGCAAATATTTTAACTTCAAAAATGCATATCGAAGCGAAAAGTGTAAGTGCAAACAACTTTTACTAAATATTTGTAGATATATTCACAATAAATTTAGTAGAATTTAAATAACAGTATATTTTGCTAAAATCAACATAAATTTTTGCTAAAAAGTTGTAGACTGCTGATTTCAAAAGGGCAACTTTTTATTCGCATTAAAAAAATATCGAATAAAACTATGAAAATTTCAAAATTTTTATGATATTTTTTGCCAACTAATATTTAGCAAATTTTTTTTGATGATTTAAGCAGATTAATTTGTTACTTTCATGTAACTAAAATTAAACTCAGTTATAACTTAGTATATGCTGATTCAACAGATTTAGTTTTGCTTTCCTTACTAGTCTTTAGCAAAAAAAAAAATTCTAAATCCAGCAGTTTTTTCTGCGACGTAGTTTTTAACCTCATTTTTAGTAATTTTAGCAAAGAAGTTTACAAGTCTTATTCTCTCCGTGTACAACAACGTAAAATGTTTGTTAGGTAACATTAATTAGCTATTTTGTTAAGTTGGTATATTTTATTAATATTTTGTGCTAAAATATGTTTTACCAGGAAATTGACCAGATTTGTGCTAAAATATGTTTTACCACGAAATTGACCAGATTTTAGTGTTTAGAGCTTCAGAAAAGGCTAAACTAAATTTTAATTGCTTATTTTCAATTTATAACGAGCTTTCAACCTCCTTATATTTACAAAAATAAAGCAAATCAAACATATTAGGTTGATACTAGTATTTCGATCTGGCTAAAGATCTCATCAGAACCCCAAGTTTTAGTAAAGCTAGCGCCTATATAATAGGCAGAACTTTAACAAAAAACCTATTAATAATCAATTTTGCTCCATTCTTGTCTTCTTAGTAATCAACCACGGGCTTAGGTCTTTTCCTGACAATCATCATGACGTTACTAAACTTTGAAGACCAAAAATGTTCTATTTATATAAAAAAATTTTAGTGTGTACTCTGGCTCAAATAATATTTTTTACAGTTATATTAGTTTTTTGTTTTTATATACATCGAGATTATTTTTATGTTATTTTCAATTTATAACGAGCTTTCAACCTCCGTATTTTTACAAAAATAAAGCAAATCAAACATATTAGCTAGGTTGATACTAGAATTTCGATCTGGCTAAAGATCTCATCAGAACCCGAAGTTTTAGAAAAGTTAGAGCCTACATAATAGGCAGCACTTTAACAAAAACCCTTTTTCATTTTTCATTAATATTCAAATCCCCATGATCACAAGCATATGAAAAATAAGTCTATTATTTAAATTTTATTTGCCGTTTTTCATTATTTAAGCCGAGTGCGTGCAAACGAATGTCCCATCCAATTTTAAGATTTTTCCATATAAATAACTCAAAAAATTAATTTTAATAAAATTATTATTTTACTAGGTAAATATAAAGTAAACAAATAATTGTATAAACAGAAAATTAATCTCAACCAATTTCTTTTTTTTTTAATAAACAATAAAAACATAGTGCGTACAAACAGTTGTCTCAGACTGTAGTGTAATTTGTTGGTTTAAAACTGGCCAGTTACCTATCAGAAACATTTTTTCTGATCTTAATAATAACAAAGAAGGTTCCTTGCCAATGTTGCCAAATACTTTTTATTTAAAATAAGCGATAATGGGCATCCAAAGTATCTCTATTCCTTACTTATTTTACCTCCATCAATTCCTTACTTTAACAATTTTTTTACTGGGTTATAACATTCTTAATTCACAAAAACAAAATTCGCTATCCCAACTGTACCTTACCCCAATAAATTATTGATCTACAAACAAATAATGAAATATTTTATGCACATAGAAAAAAACAAAGTCTAAGTTTTAGTTTTAGTTTTTTTTTTGTATTTGTTTCAACTTTTATACATACATACCATCATTTTCAACCTTGAACATTTTTAATTTAGTTTGTAAGTCACGTATTAGAGCTGCGCTCAAGTGTTTGAAAAAGGTTTTTGCAAACAAAAACTATACACACAAAAAAAAGCAAAAACGCTGCTTGCCTCGTTTACTACACGCATGCGCTTAATTCTTTAAAAGGGAGTTAGATTTTGGTGATGTCTAGAGATACAAATCGTCAGCTAAAATGTAAATGGCGTAGATACTTAACAAAATTGTTAAAACCGGTTTAATGATTATGATTCATTGGACTAATGAAGAAAATTCGAATACAATATATTTTTAACTTTCTTTGTTTTTTTTTTGTTGCCCTGTAAAAATTTAAAGTAGGGTTGAGTGATATTGAAAATTTTGCATCAAACTGCATTTTTTTATAATGTTTTATAGTTTTGTGATCAAAACTATCAACATTATTGACGAATTTGTCAAAATTTTTGTTGAAGTTTAAGCCTCTCTGTAAAACAAAAATTTAATTAAAATGCTAGTCACGCACGGACAAAATATTTGATCACATTTGCAGGAATTTGTTCATTGATGCATTAGTAGCACGTTTTTTTTTATTATTAAACAATTTCCTTTACTATATTTTTTTTATAAGTTGTATTTATATTGATAATAAAAACGCTAACCATTATAATAATCATAACATAATATTTTTTTCGCGTAATCTGTTTTCCATGAACATTTTTTAAATTGCCTTTTCCCGGTTTTTTGCTAATATTTTCTTCTTTAAAGCGTTTCCAAAAACAGCCCATTTTTAGGAGGCTCTATGAAACAAGACCACAATGAAATAAGTCCACAAACCAAAAATGAAATAACGCCCCATTTTTGGGGCTTTATTTCATTATGAAGCAATACCCCAAAAAAAAAATGAAATAAACCCCCAACCAAATGAAACGAAACCCCAAAATAAAATGAAATAACACCGCAATTTGGAAATAAGGCCCCAATTAAAAAAAAACCAAATTATATATTACTTTAAAATATTTCTTTATTCCTAATTAATACATAGTAAAAAGGCTTTAAAATAAATCGCGCGATTTTTTTTCAGCCCTTTTAAAATAAAAAGATTAATAATATTTAGTAATGAATACAGTTTTTTTTAATATTTTTTAGTAGTATATCACAAAATAAAACTAAATTTATAAATCGTATAATCGCACTCAGAAAAAACTTTATTTCGCGAAGCCGCCTGCCTCGTTCTACGGAGGAAAAAACCCTTAAGACCGGCCGAAGGCCACCACACTGAAAAACTTGTTTTTACAAATTACTTGATGTCTTAAAATGATGTCGACATCTGATTTGAAAAACAAGTACTTCTGGGTGGCTGCCTTCGGCCGGTCTTAGGGGTTTTTTTCCTCCGTAGAACGCGGGAGACGGCTTCGCGAAATAAAGTTTTTTTTCTGCGTGCGACATAAAAGAAACTTCAAAATTACTACACGGTATAATCTCACTTACTAATAGCAAATAACTATTTACATTAATAACTTGATAATTCATGGAGTAATTATAACGGTTATTTGCTTATATTACTTCAAAATTTTGATTTTTAAGAAAATGAAATAACACCCCAAAAATATTATTTGGGGACTTATTTCATTTCTCATATTGGGGCCTTATTTCATTATGAAATAAAGTCCCAAAAAAAATGAAATAAAGCCCCAAAAAATGAAATAAGACCCCAATTTTTTTTATTAGAAATTTTTGGGGCCTTATTTCTCTTTTGGTTTGGGGACTTATTTCATTGGGGTCTTGTTTCATAGAGCCTTTTTAGGAGATTAAATAACGTTATAAAAATGTATGAGAGTCTTTGCAAAAACCTTGTCGAATAGTGTTAAATTTTTGGCTTCTGACCTTTCAATAATATTCTTTCAATATTCTTTTAAAAAAACTTTCGACATTTTTCGAAAAGACAAATTTTGATATGCATATTGACTATATTTTTGAACATACTTGCCAGTGTGTAAAAAAAGTGTAAAAAGGGCTTCGGTAAAAGTTCGTTAAAATCACAAATATCAACTCCCTATCAACTTTTGACTAATTTCAATCAAAAATGTTGTCGTAACTATTTGCAAACAAAATTATCATGTTAACAAATTGAGCTTTCAAAAAAAGTTTGTATATACAATTAACTGGTTTTTTGATGTTGCAAAAGTTTTATCGAACGATGCAAAACTTTGTCCCTATTGTTGGGAGTTTCGATAATTTTGATGCTAAAATTGTACCAAAATGTGGTTCAGAGTGGTCTACGAAATTTAAGCAAGGATGCCAGACAATACCGCTAAAATACCGTTATCGCTTCAAAACCCATTTAACTGGCTATCGTTATCCCTAAAATACCGTTATACGTAAAACACCGTTACCGATATAACTAAACTATTAATATCCTTAAAATACCGTTACCAAAATAACTAAAATACCGTTACCGAAATAATTGAAATAGCGTTATCCTTAAAATACCGTTACCGAAGTAATCTGAAGAAGAAAATCGATGTAAATAGAAATATTTTCCCAAAGTTTAATCATAAACTACCCAGTTATCGGAACTCGGGCCTAATGGGGCTAAAAATATCGGTGTGCATTGACATGACCTGAATTACTAAAATTACGTTAGCCTTAAAATACCGTTACCGAAATAACTAAAAAATCGAAATAACTAAAAAAACGTTACCGAAATACAGTTACCTAAAATACAGTTACCGAAATAAATAAAATACCGTTAACGCTAAAAAACCGTTACCGAAATAACTGAAATATCAATATCCCTAAAATACCGTTACCGAAATAACTGAAATATCATTATCCCTAAAAGACCATTACCGAAATAAAAGAAATTATCGTTACCCTTATCTCATCGAATCGGCTACCATCCATGAATGTGACTGAATACATTGTGAACAATTGAAAAAGTTTCCAGAAAAGTTTTATTATTGAGCCAATATAATTTTTTTCAATATATTTTTTAAATAATTTTTTAATAAATAAAAGAAGGATCTTTGGATGATTTAGGGGTTGGAAGGGGGAAAAATATTACAACATTTATGTATGAAAACATTTTTAAAATTTAAGAAATTCTGATTTTTTGTACGCAGTATTGAATTACAAAAAATTGTATACCCATATTGTATATGGTTTATAAAAGCTCTTCGAAAAAATCGCGTTATGGCCGAACGATTACGAAAATTGAAATAAGACCAGACAACAGCTCGATGAAATTCAATAAGCAATATTATGTGTTAATTTGAACTCAAACCAATAAAAACTTCCCATAAAAATGTGGTATTTGAAAAAAACCTTTTTTTTAAATAACAAAAATGTTTGGACAAGTGAGCACATGTTTTATATACCAGTGGATGCGCTTAATACCTTTCATTTGATACCCATTTTGTCTGATATTAATCATTTTTATAAGAAATATATATAAAAAAACTTCCAATTGGGTAATTTTTTATCCCACTTTTTAAACTCTAAACTTGAGATTGCGCACCTAAAAAAACACGTGCCTAAATTTTTTGTCCCTTCCAGCATATCTAAGTTAGTTTCCTTGTACGACTGTTTTGCAACGTCTTTTGCCATCCCTGAAGTCGGGTATATCAATTGTAAATAAAACAACAATGAATTTTATTTCTTCCTACATTTCTATAGTACCTAAAATGTGTTGAAAAAAAATAAGTAAATTTGGTATAAACAAATAAATATAAAATTTTTACAAAAACACAAAAATACACATCAAAAACCTAAAAATACAAGTATCTGAGAGATGATGCTGACAACAATGATTATGAAGATGATCATTATGATGATGTTCATAATGAAGATGATTGAAGTGTATTTTTTTTTTTTTATGAACTTTAAATTAGATGAGAATAATCAAGAAAACTGAATATACAAGAAACAAATAATACCCTACACATAATAAACCCAACTTTAATTACACTACACTGTAGATAAAACGTCTATAATTTTGGATAAAAATAATATCAAGTAAATTTTGGTTTGAAGTTAGTAAATGTATAAAATATATGGGATAAGAAAAAACACCTGATTGGCCAAAATGTCAAATTTTGATTGCCTCTAACTCAGAGAGTTCTTGACCGATCGTGTTGAAAAATTGTGTCTAAACTAATATCCAATAGGACATACCTTGTTGATCGGAAGACATCGGTTTTAAAAGTTGGGTCACTTGAGATGAAACGCCCCATATATATAATATTGGTAAAATTTTTTAGATGTTTTTGCTGAAAGGTTTTTATTAAAAACAATTTAATTTTAGGCCGATGATAAGCAAATTTAATTATCTTTTTTATCAACCCTATTTTACTTAGATTGAAAATCTCATTGGATTTTTTTTTTTTTTTGTTTCATTTTAATTTTAATTTAAACTTATGGATTAACTGTCCTGTACTCTGTAAAGTACATTTTAAATGCTATATTTTACTGAATGAAGATAAAGATAACCCATAAATAATACAAGATTTTGACTGCAATTGAAAAAAAAAATTACATAAAGCTGCAAAATAATTATTGGAAAAAATAAATTTTTAAAAGTTATTTAAAAATATAAAAAATCATAAAATTTTATGTTTTTCACGGTTATGTCGATGAAAAAATACGAAAGCTTATTTCACTATTAAAAATAACTTCATCGACTATACGTAACTTTGGAAAATCTGTCGAAAATAATACAAAATTTATTTCAGCCTTACTCAAAACATAAATAATGGCTAGTTTTTATTGAAATACTTCAACCTTTATAAAAATTATAATGTCAGTATTGGCATATGACAATTTTCAAAAATGATCAAGATCACCGTATTTGAATCAAAATTTGCCCACTAAATTAAACATTAAAATTTTAAATGTATTTTGCATCAATGAATTTTTGCATTAGATCGCTGAAATGTCTCTGGAATTCGTCCATTTAAACTTTTTATAAAATTAATGCAGTTTATCGAACAATTTTACGAAAATTTTAATTTTATTTATTAACAATTGTATTCGCCTAATTAAAAAGAGTCATTAAACATAATTAGTTTCATAAAAACTATGAAACTTTTTCATAAAGTTAAAGAAATTTTTCATATACTTTGTGAAGGAAACTTCATTAGTTTCATTAAAACTCGTGCAAGAAAATTTTCTGTATGTAGGATTCATATTATAACAAAGTTTCAACTTCCATATTTCCACTAGAGGGCGCTATATAGCTAGGAAAAAAATATAAAAATTTCTTAATGAAGCATTCTTTCATATATCTGCATAGTTTGGTGGAAAAATGTCCAGCTGATCTATGACGCTTCCTTAATGAGTAAATATTTTTTTGTTGGCGGCTTCTTAACAATTTAAACTTTATCTTAAGACAGGAAAACCCAATTGGTTAACAGTTGGATCTAATACAAAGTCAGTTAAATATAAATATTTTTTCTCATCAACTTAGTATATTTAGTACTCTTTCTGTGCGCCCCGGTAGGCTAGTTGGTAGCGTGCTGGCTTATCTGTGCGATTCCCACCAGAGGCACTGGTCTGTTTTCTCTACAACGCACCGAAGGCCATAGTAGCTAGTACTCGGTTAGGGTAATAGTATATAATTTGTAATTATATGATTATTAATTAATAAAATAAAATAAATAAAATAGTACTCTTTCTTAGAAAAATATAAATTTAAACTTTGGACATATTCGCCGAAATGTGATCCAAAAAGTTATGTTGATTTACAGTATATTAGCCTATATTTTTTACTTTTTTGATAACGAAGATTAAGCAAATAAAATGGAAAAATTTACATTATATAAATTCACAACGTACAACTCTGAAAAAATAGCATGAAAATGACTGATTCCAATGTTGCTAATTATGATGGTGCAATACATTTATCAGTATCTGATTCAGTTTTCTTGTAAATCTTGTTTAAAGTTTAGCAAATATTTCCATAGTTTTTTGAGTAAAATTTTATTTAAATAATTTTCTCGCTGGATTTAATTTTACAATGTTGATCAATAACCTCAAAAACCGCAATTATTTACCATTTTATCTCATATCGCTGCTTTATTAATTTTTGATTAGAAAAAAATGTGTGTCTTCCGAAAATGCCAACGCTAAAAAAAATAATTTGCAGAAATAAAAATTTTACCATTCGTTATTTTATGTAAAATCAGCTAAAAGCACTAAGTTTGAATAAGTTAATAAACGGTTCCCGACATGGCTTGAAGTCCCACATTTTCATACAATGCAAAGCGTATGTAGCAAATTCATCAAAAATATATTTTGTTTTTCTTTGAAAGTAGTAATAAAAATTATTTTATGAATAATTTCAGCATTCATAATCTTAATATTGGTACATACGCTTTTTTAATATATTCTCGGATTATACCAAATTTATACGGAAAACTATGTTTTTTATTTATTCGTATTCATATTATAACGGATTTTACATAAAATAACGAATAAAACTATAAATGTTTTGCAAATTACCTTTCTTAGTGTTGTCCTTTTTAGTAACAAATAAACAATTTTCGCAACAAAAATAAAAAAAGTGGTCAAATTAGCAATAATAATTTAAATGAACTAAACTTTTAAATGAATTTTTGACAAAAAAAAATATTGTGTCAAGTCTTATACGTGTAAAGTCTTAATACATTTTCTTTATTTTTAATGTGAATGTCAGTCATTTGTAGAACAAATTAAATTTTTTACTAATCTTGTAGGTAATTTTAAAAAAGAAACCACATGAAATGTCTGTTTTATAATTTTACATTAATTTTGTACAGTCGTTTTTTGTTCTTTAAAAAAGTACAAGTTTGTTTATTTTTTACTTACATATCGGTCATTTACTTCAATAACGTCATAACTCAAAAATTTTGATTTAGTAGAAAACGAGTTTAAAGTTTTCAATTTACTCCCACCTTGAAGAGAAAAATAACAACATAATTTCTCCCAAGGGGTGAGTATACAAGATATCAATACGACTTTTTTACATAATATGATGCGTGATACAATGAATAATTCTGCGTCATTAACTCAAAAATCATGTTTTTTGAGTTGTGAAATTCTTGAAGTAAATGAGCGATATGTGGTCTATTTTTACTACAATTGTGGTTTATTTTTTTAACTTTAAAAAATAAATGTCAGTGTTAGTTGACTTTACTGAAATGTAAGTCTTTAAGTGAAATTTCATTTGTTTTTAGCTACATTTGCAGTTGTCTTTTCCTACATAGTATTCTAAGTGTAGAAAATCTTTTATATAAACAGTTGCGAAAAACTTTACACTAGTTTAGCGAAAAAAAGAAATTAACCATACATTGAAATCCGGATTGCACCATCGTAACCGGCATATCGTAATGTCTGGTGTGTTCGATTTTAGTAGCGCATGTTGTCACATAGTGATATGTATTTTTTCTAAAAAGTAAAACAATATGCTCAAAAATTAGATTTCTTTATCAGACGCACAGCATCTGTTTGCCTTAATAATTAATTTTGAAAACAAGATATTTAAAAATAGGCGCACCCCACTAAGGCGTATGATTATATTAATTATTCAATTAAAACAATCATACGCACTGATGACTTTTTGAAATAGTTATTTAATTGATATATTTTTGTCGCACATATATGTAACTGGTGTTGACTTACGAACTTGTCCATTGATTTTTCCTTAAAAGTATGTGTTTTTTTTTATCTTAAAGCAAATGAAAATCTTGTTACAAATTTATATAAATTTTAATAAAAATTAGATTTGTCTTAAAATAATATTTTTTTGATTATAATCTCAACAAATGGAATGGCAAACGGAACTATCTCATAGTTACAGTGAAGGGTGCACAAAACACATGGGCCCAGCAACACCAGCAACAACAACAGTTACAAACAGGGGCCGTAAATAATAATTATTGTTCGTTTTTTTAAATCAAAAAATCAATCACTTAGAACAGACATAAAAAAAAATGTATTGCACCATTATTATTATTTTTTGACAATCTTTACATATCCGTCATGATTTTTAAATTTTTGATTTTTAAAGTTTTCTTCAATGGTAAAGATTATTTTTGAGTAATAATAACAAAAATCAGCCATAATCATTATTTTTGAGCAAAAAAAATAAAACTCAAAAATAATCATTATTTATGATTTTTATTTTTTTCGCTCAAAATAAAACTCACTTTCAATTGCCCAGGAAAAAATTACACATTGCAAAAAGAAGGTGATGCCCACACTTGCTTACATATCTCATTGCAAAATTTAGTAACTGCAATACCAAACTCATTCCAACGATAGAGTCAAAAAAGCAAGTAGTATTGTAATCAATTCTTTAAATTTAAACCAGAAAGCATGAACTCAATAACAAAGTAATTATTTACTTAAAAGAAAATAACAATTGTATTAACTTATATGTATAACTTTTTGTACTCAAGAAGTAATCATATACTTTTTCTTAATAAAAGGACGTTATTGGAAGTAGTTCCTCATTTTGAAAAAGAAGTTATACAATTTTAAAGAATTTATCTCATATATTTTTTCAAACAAATTTTTATTTGCAGGAAAATAATACTAAAAACAGAAATTGCACGTTGCCTAAATTTTGTTAAACTGTGGTTAGGTATAAATTAGGGAAGCACGCGTGAGCAGAAAATTGTGAGTGGAAGTTGAAATTACTGACGTTATCGTGAGTGAGTGTAAAAAAATATTTTCGAGGGTGATTGTGCGTGAGTCATATTTTTGTTTTTCAATTTTGAATTGTTCTTTTTTATTTGAAAAATTTATATTTTCGTGGTTTATAGCTCCAAAATTATGACAAACCCATGTTATCATAACAATTCGATATTTCACTTTTTAGGATTTTATTTTCGTATGAGTTTAGATCGTTATATTTGAGTGACCTAGGAGAATCACGTGTGAGTAAAAGTTGAATTTACTTATGGAACTACTTCTTTTTTTTTTTTGCAAATGTAAGTACTTCGGACTTTTACAATGGAACTATTTCTTTATTAAAAAATGAATGTAGTTCTTAAAAATATAAAGTAAATGGTTCTTCGGTAAAAAAAAATAATCAATTCTAAAGAATCAATTATTTTAGTCTCACGCCCTGTTAAAAGAATCGAGTAGGTAATCTAGTAAGGAATGCGTTCTGCCCAAAATGCTTGATTACAAACCCGCTTACCTTTTTGGAAATTTTTTGCTGGATGGATTTGTTTTATGAGGATATGCAACCATGTTGGTAAAAAACCTCACAAAAAAGTCATAAATTGAAAGTGAGTTTTATTTTGAGCAAAAAAAAATAAAAATCATAAATAATGATTATTTTTGAGTTGTATTTTTTTTTTTTTGCTCAAAAATAACGATTATGGCTGATTTTTATTAATATTACTCAAAAATAATCATTATTATTGAAATCATTATCATATAATCATTATTGTGTAATTTTTATTATAAAACTCATAATGATTACGGTCCCTGGTTACAAATACATTTATAGAAATTTACCACAAAAAAAAAAAAAAATTAAACACCAAAACAAAATGAGCTTTAAAAACAAAATATTTGCAAAAATCTAACAAGAAATAAATATAATGTGGTCCCTTAAGTACTCCACCCCCTTCTTACAATAAAATATCCAAAACAACTTAAATGTGGCAGCAGCAGCTGCTGCTGCAATGTCAACGTCAACGTTAACAGCATTGAAAAATAAAACCAAGCCCCATAAACTGGCACAAGAGGGATGACATACTAAATAAAAACGCCAAACAACACACAAACCTAAAATATCATCCATCTAATAAACTGTATAGTGTACTTTAGTTGTATGTAGCTTTTGGTGATCTGCGGCTGCTGCATTATCACGTTTTTCTTATATTTTGGCTTCATTTCGTTATTTTTGTTTTTTTTTTTTGTTGTTTTGCTCTTTTGTATATTGATGCTGATTTTTTTTTTATTTACTGCTGATGATCTTCTTTCTTTTTAATTTTCAAGGCCAAGCTCCAAATGATTTTGTTTTATTTTTTTTTTTTGGTTTAGTTTATGTAGTTGCAGATTTTTTTTTTTTTTTTTTTGCTTGCTCATGTTTGTTTGTATTGGTTTAAAATTCATAGTCCGTTTTATTCCGCGTTTAAATATTTCTTTAACTTTTGTGTCTTAAGCTGAAGTAAGACAATATTTTTTGTATTTTTACATGTGTTGCAATGGGTTTGTTTCTCAGTAATGATGATGAAATCATTCTTAGAAAAATATTAGCTTTAATGGGTTTTGAAAAGGAATTAGCTCAAATTATACATTCTCAATTAAAATCTGTAATAGTAACTGAAAAAAACTTAGCTTTATAATCAGCTTCAAATAAGATTTCCGGAAGTAATTAGTCAATATAATTTTGAAAGTGATATCGATTTTTTTAAAAGTGATATCGATTTTAATTAAATGGAGTAGATGGCACGAAAATTTTTCGAATCCCCACAAAATTGTCTCTATATTTAAACCGTTTGCTACAAATTTTGTTGGGCTATACATTTTTTGACCAAACTTTGTATAAATATTAGGGTTTTTCTTTACTCCAGAAAAGCGGGATTGGTTTTAAAATTTCCTGGAATCCTGAGAATTCTCGCACAATAATAAAATGTGTTAAGTTTTTTAGTTAGTACATAATGTGAATTCTCTGCATTATGAGGCAATGCAAAGAGACAATGACGTTGCACTGGAACTCGTCCATTGAAACTTTTCATTAAACTATTGCAAGTTTTCATAAAATTTTATGAAAAATATTTGCTTTCAAAGTTTTTCTCTACACTCTAAAAATGATTGTAAATTTACTACTATAAAACGAGTAACGTTTCATGTCTTATTACTCAAATTCGGCAAATTTACACATCAAAATGCGTAAAACTATTATGCGCACACTTTCATATACAATAATACACGCTTACAGTATTTTTACCCACTATGTGTTTACTATTAAACACATTATGTCTAAAATTAGTATTCATATGTTAAATAAAATTTTTACTCACAAAGTTTGTAAATATACTAACTTGTAGTAGTAATAAATACTCAGCATTTTTTAATTGAAAAACAAATTCAAACATATTCAAAAAATTTAATAAAACTAAAAATTATTAATTATTGTGTATTTTGTTTTTTTTGTGTTACTAAATAAATTAAAATGTATAAATGTAATATTTGTGATTGTGTTTTAAAAAACTTGGTAATTCACCAAAAACCTTTAAACATCCATAAAAAAATAGAAACGGAATTTTCAAATGTTTGCAGCCTAATTTTGGCAAAATATTTTCAAAATATAATATATTCTTTTAATTTATAACATTTCATTGTATATAAACAGAAACTTTTATATATTGATTGTAAAGTTTTTCTTTATATAACGCATTATTAATATAACTCATACTAAAAAAAATTTTTGTTTTTTTCTGTTTTGGGCTTGTTTTTTTCTTACCACAGCAATGGTTAATATATATACGCTTTTTTGGGATTTTTACTCATATAAATATGTATTTTTACGCTTATAAACATGTATTTTTACGCATTTTATACGTATAATTGCACGTAAATCACGTTTTTTTACACGAAAATTTGGTAAAATTACTCATTTATTTATAAATTTTATCAAAATTTTACGCACTTCCATTGTAAATTTACCAACTTTGTGTTCACCAACTTACTCTCAATGTGCGTATTTTTTTCATTTACACACATAGAGTAAATTTACCCAATTTATAGTAGGAGTATAGTTTCCTACTATAAGTTGGGTAAAATTCAACAGAAATTAATTAGAGTGTATATGTTTTAAAAAAGTAATTATCAATTTATGTTTGGGATTCTTAAACCGAACAAAATTTACGTTTACATTCGATTTAAAGATTTAAGTTCTGTTCTAAATATTTTAGAACATTTTCAATGCATTTACGATTTTAATACAAAAATTTGTTCATTGGAATGCCTAGTTTATACACCGTGATAAATTTTTAATGCTAAAAAAAAAAATATATAATTTAAGGACATTATCAACTTCCTTGCAAAAATTTATATTTTTTGTTGTTATGGTTATGAGAAAATACGAACATTTAATGCTCTGCCAAAAATTAGTTCATCGCTTGTTTTTAAAAATCTGACTGATCGGACGATGCATTTTTCAAATACACAAAGTCGAAAATCTACAAAAAAAGATATTCAGTTTCTACTTAAAGCATATGTAAAGACCAGTTTTTATTAAAATACTATTACAATTATAAAAGTTAAAGTGGTAGGGTTGCCATATAACAATTTAAAAAAATGGCCAATAATCAAAATATTTTACCAAAAAACTATAAAAAAACGGGTAGCAGCAAAATAAAAGTTTATATATTTTTGTGTCAAGATTTGTCCAAAATTAAAGTTTTTAAAGTATCTTCTGAAATCTAGGATTAATATTATGTCAAAGTTTCTTCTTTAGTTGTTAAAATTTTCACTAGAGTGTGCTTTTAGTAAAAAGTACAAAAATTTCTTATTGAAGCAATGTTCTACATAAATAGTTCTAGTAAACGAGTAACTCGATTTTGGGGGTTTTAACTTACTAGATTAATCGAGTAAAATTTTAAAATTACTCGAGCAACACAAACAATTTCAATAGTTTTATTTCATTAATTTTTCCTTAAAAATACAAAATAAAATACAAAACAAATACAAAATCGGGAGTTCCGAAATGTATTTTATCAAAATTTAAAAATAAAGTTGGGCAATTAATTTAATATTAAAAATATTTTCTAAAATAATATACAATTGAGGGGTTTTAAATTATTTTGTTTCGTTTTTGTAAATTTCGACTTTAGAAAGACATATCTCTAATATTACTAATAATAATATTACTAACTATTAGAATTTTTGCAAATATCAAAAATAATATATCATAGCAGTCTATGCCTCGGACATTTGATTAATTTGAATATAGATCCGAATTGAAGAAAAGAATGAACAGCCCAATCCGAGCTGTAACATTAAAATGTGATGATAAGTTAAGTACAATTCGAAAAAACATTTAACAAAATCTAATCGTTTTGCAACAAAAATAAAGCAAATCAAACATATTAGCTAGGTTGATACTAGTATTTCGATCTGGTTAAAGATCTCATCACAACTCGAAGTTTTAGAAAAGCTAAACCTCCATAATAAGCAAAGCTTTAACAAAAAATCTATTAATCATCAATTTTGCTCCATTCTTGTCATCTTAGTACTCAGATTGTTGCGATTTTTATTTTTTGTTGAATATTTAGATACATAAAGCTGTCTCTTAATGTATGTAAATCGTAACTTTTAGTCTTCATTTTTTTTTATAGTTTGGATTATTTATTTGAGTATAATAATGTCTGTAATTGTACAAGGATAGTTTAAAACTATCTTTAGAAATTGCTATATATGTGATTTTTTTATGAACCAACGTCTTTTCTACAAAATTACCAAAGAAAACTATTTTTTATCAATACAGTATTGCCTATTTCGTGGTATCACATAAAAAGTTATAGCCCTACTGCACATATATAATATGTAAATTAACACGGTAACTGACATACACATTGCTCTATATTTTAAACTACGTTCATATTCAATACCAAAAAACGTTTTCGATTTATAATTTTTATGGAATTTGAAAGTATTATTAATATGTATATTGTTGTTCAGTGTGAATGCACACTCCGGGAAGTTCTGCTTTAAAAATATGTAGTTTATTGGGTTTTAATACAGTTTCTTTGTTTTTAATGTAAATGTCAGTCATTTGTAGAACAAATTAAATTTCTTACTAACCTTGTACTTCATTTAAAAAAAACAAACCACATCAAATGACTGTTTTTTGATTTTATATTCATTGTTTTACAGTAATTTTTTGTTATTTAAAAAAATGTAAATGTTTGATTATTTTTTACTAACATGTGGTTTATTTTTAACACAATTGTGGTTAATTTTTTGAACACTAAAAAAACAGCTGACAATATTAGTTGAATTTAATGAAATGTAAATCGTCATTTCTTTAAGGGAAATTTCATTTGTTTTTAACTACATTTGCAGTGGTCTTAACCTATATAGTATTCTAAGTGTAGTTTTATATTTAAAAAAATTACTTTCAAAAAATACGAAACAATTATTTTTTTTTTTTATGAAATATATACTAAAATAGAACATATTTTGAGTTTTTCGATTAACTCGATTAATCGACTAAAATTGTTCGAGTTATTCGTTACTCGAAATTGGCCATTTTAATTTACTCAAACAGTTGTTTGATTAAAATTCATCGATTCATCGAGAAACGGTTAACCGATTGAATACCCGAATATATATGCAAAGTGTCTAATAGATATATGAGGTGACCTTAATGATTTAATGAAAAGTTTCAATGGATTACTTTCAGTCTAACTTTATTACTTTTATAAATAACTGATTTCTCTCACAGTCCGGTGAGAAAATTAGTTGCAATATATTTATTAATTTTAAATGAAAATTTAAAATTTTTCGTTTTAATTTGTTCAATGAAACTTTTCATTTTGAAAGGCGTGGTAGAGAAGAATGAGTGTATTTTCTATAAATCACAACTACATTGTAAATTTTCAATTTTCTGAATCAGACTGCGCAGTTTTTGGTATTGAACCTTCGTCAGTGACCCTGTTTTTTTTTTTGAATAATGTAATATTTGTTTTGTTTTTTATTTGTTCGATTGCGTCTATATGAAATTTTCTGTGCAATCACTGACCGTGGTATAGATAAACTGATTTCTAATGCCACATGCACTCGCACTACACATTAGACAGAACGCTTTAGCCCACTGATCTATCGTCAGGTTGAGTTTTGTTGTGATTAAAACTAGCTTTATTCAATACACGGTGGTTTTTGTTCTTGCATACATAATCTCAGAAGTACAACTCCAACAACACAACAGTTCCATTTTTAGGAACTTACCTCACTCTAATGTTCACTGTTTTCCCATATGTTGTAAGTGATGCCACATCTATGATATATTCTTTGTATATTCGATAGATGGCGCTTACGTAGTTTGGGAAGAATTGCCAGAGAGCAATTTATTAATTTTATTAAAATTTATTAAAATTTATTAATATTATTAAAAGTTTTGTACAAAATTTGGTACCTTTAAGTACATAACAAATAATTAATTTAATTATCTACCCTGCATAATTGTCTTAAAAACCGCCCCTGACTTTCAAAACATTTTAAGTTTATTAACTAAAAAAAAAATTCTTTTAAATATAATTATCTTTAATTCATATTAAATATAATAAATATATTGAATTTCATCACTAATAATTAATTCTACACAGAGAGAACTATATTGGACGAAAATACATAAGATTTTTGTATAAACTAAAAAAGTTTTTTCACAAAGTGAATGAAAAATTTCTTAAAATTAATAAAAAGCAATGAAAATTTAAATTATTTAAGTTCGAGGCCATAATCTATATTTCTTAGGATATTGTCCTAACAAATAATCTATAGAGTTTTTTGTTTTCGAATTTATTATTTGACCCTTTCAGGAATGTATTGATAGATCTATTTGGGGAATTTTCTAGTTGTTTTAATGAAAAGCTTTCAAATTTTTATAAATCTGAATTTGTAATAAAAAAAGTGTATGCTAATTTTAATAAATAACACGAAAATTTTCTTACAATTTTATGCAAACATCAGCAAAATTTAATTACACGTTTTAATTGTCGTGTTCCAGTGAAACTTCGTTTATTTTAAGATAGATTTTTCAGTGTACGAAACTTAATTAAGCAATTTAATCATAACATAATAAGTAGAAGTATAAAGTATATCCGCAAAAAATGTAGTTTGATTAATTACCAATATAATATTTCGCAAAATTATAAATTTAATACAATTTAATACAGAATGTGAGTATAAAATAGTTTACGAAAATCCATTTATTAACAATAAAAACCAAAAAATTAACCATATATTAAATATTAATTAATAACCATTATAAGAAGAAAAAAAATAAAACTTTTAAAAAATTCACACAATCAAAACTGAATACAGCAAAAAATAATACATATTTTTTATATGTTCATATACTCCCATATTATGATTTAAGCAATTCATTTACATATTACATAACACATTTTTTTTTGTTTGCCAATAAATGCTAAATAACGCCTAAATTCAATACTATGAATAAAATATAAAAAAAAAAACTAAAATGAAATGAAAACAAAATCATTCACTCCACCACTCGCACGTTAATCAATTGACCGTGAATTTTGTGTTTTTTTTTTTTAATAAATTTCGGTTTTGGTTCGTTTCAGTCTATAGATTTATTTTGTGTTATTATTGTGGTATTGTTCGAATTTATTTCCCTTTCGATTTGCCATTTATCGTTGTTTGCTATTTTCAGATAATATTCGCATTTTGTAAAATTCACAAAAAAAAATATATCAAAAAAATTTGCAAATAACAATATTTTTTGATGATGAGTATCAAATATATTGTCTATAGACAACATCAACAATACACAGCCAAACAATCCAAACGCATTTAACCAAAAAACACAAAACCTAAAAACCTGACCAGCCCTCTCTTATGAATGCGGAACATTGTTAAATCATTATTGTGCAAACTTGTTCGCTGATTGATTGTCAAAAGGTTTCCAACCGCTACAGAAATTCGGATGTGACAACAGATTTTCGATAACTTTAACAAGAAATTTATAAACGCATCCGAAAGATAACTTTTTGGAAAACTATAGTGGTATTTTAGAAGTTTTTAAAAATTGTCATATCGCTCATTTACTGCAAGAACGTCACAACTCAAAAAACACTATTTTTTAGTTAATGAGAATTATTCGTTTTATCACGTATCATATTCTGTAAAAAAGTCGTATTTTTTCTTCAAGGTAGGAGAAAATTGAAAACTTTAAACTCGTTTTCTATAAAATCAAAATTTTTGAGTTATGACGTTATTGCAGAAAATGAGCGATACATCAAACATGACATTATAATTATTTTTTTGATATTATAAGTGTAGTAGAATATTAATATATGTTATGTTTTGAATAATATCGGAATAAATTTTGGTATTATTGAAAAATGGTGTATTTGAAAAATGCGTGGACTGATTTTTAGCATGAACTAATATTTTCATGAAAATAAAAAAACAAAATTTAAAGCTTTTGACTTTTTTTATATTTTTAAATATATTTTGGAAAAGTTGCCATTGATAAAGGATAAAAATTTGTATTTTTTTGCTATAATCTTCAACTCTGAGTCACTTCGGTGAGCAAAGTTTTACTGTTAAATATTTATGTAGTGTAACGCAAAAAGTCATTCTTTGAGCATAACTTTTAAATAAATATAAAGTATAACAACAATCGACGGACAGAACTAAATGTGAAATGTACTTTAACTTGTTTTCTTGAGTTAACGTAAATTGTTCATAATTTTATATTTAAGTCGACTCGCCTACTAAAGGTCCGTGATCTTGGATGCGGAAGTCTGGGTTAATAAATTCGACGACAGTACATAATATGGCTTCTTGTGGGGGTAAAAAATATTTCCCTAGTGCATCTAAATCATGCTCTAGATTTTCTACTAAATATAGGGGCATTCCATGTAAAATCAATCAAAACTAGGTAAAACTTTAAGGACCCCCTTTTGATTTTGATGAAAGTTAGTATAGTTTACTAATTGCAAAACTAGTAAATAAAAATTTTTAGCCACATAAGTCGACAAGAGCCGCAAATATAAAGGGTCACTCTTGCACCTTAAAAACCCAATATATTGGATTCTATGGGAGCTATAAAGCTTCCCAGCAAGAACAGTGACGGTCATATGACCGGTCAAATGACCGACACTGCTGATGGAAATATCCATCAATGCGTAGAACAAAGTTTCCATCATTTTCTTAAGGGCAATATGAAAAAAGTGATGGAAACTTTGTGTACGTGTGATTTTGCATCTCCCTCTAATTTATAAATTCATAAGTTAGAGGAAGATGCAAGATTTGCATGTGTTAGTTTCGGTCATCCATTTCTTGTAGGGTTATTCATCATCTCTTAACATGCTTTAATTAAAAAATTAAAATTATATAAAGATTGTGGCAAAATGGTGTGATAAATAGTGGGCAATGCACCACTATTCTCACACTGAGTTTTTATACCTGGGATTCTTAAAGAGTAAGACCTAAAGAAGATATCCTGAAATTTTTATTTTGGAACAGGGTCATTCCATGTCAAATCAATCAAGAATTGTTTTTTTACCTCCTCCGATTTTGATGAAATTTGATTTAGATTTTCTAACAAGCAGGGCCCGTTCATCGGTTCCTTCCGATTGCTATGAAATTTGGAAATGTTATAAAGAATAAAACATTAATACTCTTATTTTTTTAGCTGCCCAATCTCACATAAAATGTAGGGTCAAAGGTGACCCAATTTTCAGTTTATATATCTTGAAAGTTAATTTGTTTTAGAAAACATCATGTTAAAAAACTGCACTTATTTGGAATTAACTTAACATTTTATACATGTGCGAAATTTGTTTGAATTTAATCAAAAAATGTAGTTTTGAGAATACTTTTAAATTTTTTAATTTAAACCGTAATAACTTTTGCACCCCTTGTAGAAAGTGATTCCAGCAAACGGGGTATAAGTCCATAAAATAGTGTAATATTCAATATTTTTTCAATATTTTTCAGAATACACATAAAAATATTTTGGGCCCGACAGGTGGCGCTGGGGTACACAAATTAACAATTGTGTTATTTATGTTTGTATTTATTGTCCGATTTTGTCAATATTCAGAATGCATATTGTTAATGTAACATGAACAAAAATTACAGAAAACTAACCCGGTAGGTGGCGATGGAATCGAGATATTTACGAAAATAATATTTACTGTTTTATTTATGGTCCGATTTGGCCCATATATAGAATGTATATTAATTATGTGGAAAGGTAAAATTTACCCAAAAATAAATCCGGTAACATTTACCAACTAAGTTTCTGGACAATATTAGTCTAAATATACCTATGTACAATATATCTATGTACAAAGTGGGCAGTCCAACTCCACATATTTTTGGTGGAAGCATTAAAAATTTGATGGTCTGCCTACATACCAAATTTCTGGTCAACATCTTTAAAATTAGATTTTTGTCGTTCTAAACTGGAAAAATGTTGCACTGTGCAATGGCAAGATCATACAATTACATTTCATTTCATACCAGAATTTTTTGTAAAAAGCATGAAAAAGCACAAATAACGGAAAATTGGGTTATTTTTTACATATTACAAAAAAATGCATTTTTTTGCAAATGCAATTTTTAGATGTATTTTCGAAATTGTTCTCCCCCTTTAAGATTTTTTAAAACATGGATAAATCGAAAATTTAACATTTTTTAGCGCGTTGGACAGTTTATACAGATGGTCCCGGGTTCGATTCCCGGTGACGGCAACATCAATTTAGAAAAATAACATATATGAGTTTTCTATCTCTCATATGTATCGTAACGCCCACATTCGGTGTTCCCATAGCACTTAACCCCACCAAAGTAAAATTTTGAATCAGGTCTATGAACCAAAAAGATTCAATAAGTTCGCCAAATCAATAAGTGTTGTCATGTTTGATGCCCTTCATCTTTGCCCAACTTTCGTCTCTCCACTAACCCCTTTCCAAAGAAAGCAACACATTAATAAATAGGAAGAATTTCTTGAGTATTGCTTCTCTTTAAAAATAATAATTTAAGGGCAATTGACCTCTCATTTCCCAAAAATCGTATGTAGAGTAATTTAAATTTTTTTAAGTTGTCTGTAGAGTTTTGTTGCTAGAAGCTCCAATGGGAGTAATGTAATTATATTAATTATAAGTACATTAACTAAAATAAAAAAAAAAAAAAAAAAAAAAAAAAAAAAGAGTTTTGAGACAATTTTGACAGTGAAAACTGCATTACTTTTAAAAAGTGTCAAAATAGCAGTCACACAAATACAAATTTAAACTTTAAAAAATCTTAACCCACTCTGGTGCCGCTAAATGTAATAACTTAAAAAGGAAAATAGGCGATTAAACTATGGAGTAAAGATACCAAAATGTTAGATTAAAACGTGCATTTAAATTGAAATTTGCATAAAAAAATAAAATGCAGTAAAAACACAAAAATATGCACTAAAAATCAAAAAAATATGCACAAATGTACAATTTTTGGATTTCTAAAAATCGATTTATTACTCGAAATTGTTGATTTAAAAATGAAATCCAATATAAATGTCTAACAAATGACAACTCTATGCTATGTTCAGGGTTACAAATGTTTGTTTTTTAAATATTTTTAATTAAAACTAAGTTTAATTTTTTACAAAATATGCAATTAAATTCAAAATAATAAGAATGTCAAATACAAAACTCTGCATTTATAACAAAATATTCAAAAATATGCAACAACAATTTTGTTACAAAACCTTAGATTCAGAAAAGTAGTTGTGCAAAATCGCTTTTAGGCTACTGACTACAAAACATGCATTTGCATGAAATTCCTTGCCCTAGTTTTAACATTAGAATTAAGTTTTAATTACCTCCGCTAGGGGGTGCAGTAAAGTGAAAAGGTCAACGTCAAGCAAATGTTCTCTGCATAAATCTATGTTTCCACAAATTCGGTCTTAAAATTTCCATCCATTAAAATTCGCGCACGAATGGCTTATTTATCTTAAATTTCGTTGATATTCTAATATTCCATAATCATTTAAATATACTACTCTTTTAATTGGTCACCCCTGAAAACATTATATATTTGAACATCACTATTGTCATCATCATTATTATTGAACAAATTATGAATTGCTAAATTTTTGTATGCAGTCTGAGAATAGAAAACGCGTTTTATATCTATAAAAGTAAGTTGCAAAAATACTGCTGTTGCTAGAAATGTTTATAATGATGATCAGAATCATCATCATCATCACCATTATTATAAATATAAATAAATTTATTGTGTTGTAGGAATATTAAAATGTATTTTTGGTAAAATTTATTACCACTTTATCATATGTTTATTAACAATGTGTTGTGGTTATATGTATTTGAATATTTATGTACATGAAAAACAAAAAAAAAAAAACATTTAGATTCTATGTAGTATATTACTTAACATATTTATGGGTGTAAATGTAGTGGTTTCCTTTTTGCAAAAATGTTTAGTTTATTATAATTTTTCTGTTACTGTCTGTAGGTTGGTCGATTGGTCCGTTTGTCTGTCTGGTTTACACATCAGTATATGAAGTCTTTTGTACGAAAGTGTTGTGTTTTATTTTGCGTTTTGTTAATTATCTTCCTATGATGTCAGTTCAGTTGCATATAATACATATTCCCAAATAAAATATTCATTGTATTAGCCAGCCAGTTTGTTAGTTAGTTAGTTAGCCATTCAACAACCCTCTCCCTCATATCTATAATATACTAGCTCGTAGCTTAGAGTAGACCGAATATCAAAAAATTAGAAACTTTAAAATATTAAATGCATGGAGAAGATTTACTTTACACAGCGAGAATCTCTTGGACGAGTTTTAATTAAATTTGTTCTCTAACACAGAAAAAATTATGGGCCAAAAATATCTAATTTATCGATTGTTTGAATATCAATGGCAATTTAAACAATTTTTTTAATTGACTCAATTAAAAAATTTATTGAATTTTCTAATATATCCATACAGTGTTGACAACATGTAAACAGAATTTTTAAAAATTTGGCAAACTATTTTTTTTTTATTTTATTTAGATTAAATAATCAAACAAAGGTTTAATTATATTAATATATTATTTAATTTGTAAATAAAAAGAAAAAAAAAAACGCAAATGATTAACTTTTTAATAAGTTGAATAGTTTACCGATTTCAAATACACGCAAAATCGTAGTTATTTCACTAGAGTTTGCAACACTCTTTTTGTTGAGATATTCGTGTACGCACGAAAACTTAATTTAGTCTCGTGTTTTATCTGTGGTAATAAAAGTACACATGTGGATTTAAATAAACCTTATCGAAAAAGGACAATTAAACTATTATTTTTGTAAATAATTAAATGTTCAATAAGTATAAGTGTTATTAAACTATCATTTTAAAGTTGTGTGTGATTTTTTTAAGAAAGCAATTCAATTACAAGAAAAGCTCAAGACAAGACCAGCGAAACAAAAATTTTGTCTTTACTTTTATTATTGATCTATATTATTTTTGATATTTGCACAAAATTCTAAAAGTTATATCTCGAATGTCTTGTTAAAGTCGAACTTTATCAAAACGAAAGAAAATAAGGGAAATTCTTCGTATTTCTTAATGTGATACTTTCTGAGGAAAGGGGATATTGGAGAGATGAAAGGTGGTGAAGGATGAATGACTTCAAACATGGCAACACTGTAATTGCGCGAGATAAGTCTTAGAACAGTTGTTGCTCGCCACCTGATGTAGAGTTGGCGAATTTATTGAAGCTTTTTTGTGTCATAGCTCTGATTCATTATTTTACTTCGGTGGGGTTAAGTGCTATGGGAACACCGAAGACGGACGCTGCGATACATATGAGGGGTAGAAAACTCATACATATTATTTTTCGAAATTGATGTTATCGTCACCGGAAATCGAACCCGGGACCACCTGTGTAACAGTCCAACGCGCTAACCATTACACCACAACTCCCGCAATTTGTATATTGTTTTAGAATATTTTTTTTTAATTTTAAATTAATTTCCCCACCATCTTTTTATTTTTAATTTTGATAAAATACATTTCGGGACTCCCGATTTTGTATTTATTTTGTGTTTCATTATCATTTACTCGAACAAAACCAAAGTAATTTTAATACCCTAGTAAATGTCAGTCATTTGTAGAACAAATTAAATTTTTTCTAACCTTGTAGTTCATTTAAAAAACAAATCACATAAAATGACTGTTTTATGAGTTTACATTAATTTTTTAATGAAGATGTAAACATCCGGTATTCGGTTTAAATAGAATACCAAATATTCGGTAATGTGCAGAATACACTATTTTTCACATCTCTAATATAGACTAAATATTTTCCGTATCATCAAATTAAGAACAAAGTGGCATCGTCTTGTAGTTGCATATTTTGGCAAAATTACATGTTTTTGCATACCTTGACTTTAATTAAATGCATATTTTGTACTTTTCTAATGCATATTTTAAACTTTCTAGAGAACATTTTTGCATATTTTCCATTTATATTAAGCGTTTTTCTTAATTTGCAAAAAAAAAAAATAAAATTTGGATGCATTTTTTACCGTTGGAAATGCAATTACCTGTAGATTACGACATTTTTAAAAAGAGCCCCATTTATCACTCTTGGTAGAACAAAAACTAGGGTGATCCTAATAGGAATTTATGATTTGCTGTAAGCAATCCCACAACTACCAAATGAAATAAAATTTTCCAAAAATGGGATTTTTTACATTTTTTGCTGAAAATTCTACATTTAAAGCGGGGATTGGAAGAGCCTTACCCAATAAATTAGGTATATGTTGGAGTATCTACAACCGCTTCCGCTAACTAATTGGAGGCGTGCACAAATATTTATTTGGAGGTAAAAGACTGTTGGTGCTTTTTGGTAAAAAAATCGCAAAAATTTGATTTTTTTAATTTCTGTTTTAAACGAATGTAGTTTTTTTTTTGTAAAGGATGATTTTTTTCATCCTTTTGTAAAGGATGATTTTTTACATTTTTGTATTAAAAAGCTTTAATTTTTTTATAAATAAAATGTCAATTTAATTTACAAACCTACATTTCTTTTTTTATTTAATGGGGGGCATATAACAAAAAGAAAAAAATACGAGTTTTTAATTAAAACTATCATTGTTTTCTTCTCAAGTTTCAATTAAAGTTTTAATCAATTTAACTAAACTTTTTAACTGAGGTTGTAAAGAAAAACAATAACTCTTTTAATTGATATTATTATTAGTTTAATTGAAAGAGTTTTAATAAACTGTCTGCAAATTTTTTTAGTTAATACTATCATTTCAGTCGTAGGTGCAAAATCAATTAAAATATTAATTGATTCAATAAAATTTTTAATTGAAACCCGGTAGGTGGCGATGGAATCGAGATATTTACGAAAATAATATTTACTGTTTTATTTATGGTCCGATTTGGCCCATATATAGAATGTATATTAATTATGTGGAAAGGTAAAATTTACCCAAAAATAAATCCGGTAACATTTACCAACTAAGTTTCTGGACAATATTAGTCTAAATATACCTATGTACAATATATCTATGTACAAAGTGGGCAGTCCAACTCCACATATTTTTGGTGGAAGCATTAAAAATTTGATGGTCTGCCTACATACCAAATTTCTGGTCAACATCTTTAAAATTAGATTTTTGTCGTTCTAAACTGGAAAAATGTTGCACTGTGCAATGGCAAGATCATACAATTACATTTCATTTCATACCAGAATTTTTTGTAAAAAGCATGAAAAAGCACAAATAACGGAAAATTGGGTTATTTTTTACATATTACAAAAAAATGCATTTTTTTGCAAATGCAATTTTTAGATGTATTTTCGAAATTGTTCTCCCCCTTTAAGATTTTTTAAAACATGGATAAATCGAAAATTTAACATTTTTTAGCGCGTTGGACAGTTTATACAGATGGTCCCGGGTTCGATTCCCGGTGACGGCAACATCAATTTAGAAAAATAACATATATGAGTTTTCTATCTCTCATATGTATCGTAACGCCCACATTCGGTGTTCCCATAGCACTTAACCCCACCAAAGTAAAATTTTGAATCAGGTCTATGAACCAAAAAGATTCAATAAGTTCGCCAAATCAATAAGTGTTGTCATGTTTGATGCCCTTCATCTTTGCCCAACTTTCGTCTCTCCACTAACCCCTTTCCAAAGAAAGCAACACATTAATAAATAGGAAGAATTTCTTGAGTATTGCTTCTCTTTAAAAATAATAATTTAAGGGCAATTGACCTCTCATTTCCCAAAAATCGTATGTAGAGTAATTTAAATTTTTTTTAAGTTGTCTGTAGAGTTTTGTTGCTAGAAGCTCCAATGGGAGTAATGTAATTATATTAATTATAAGTACATTAACTAAAATAAAAAAAAAAAAAAAAAAAAAAAAAAAAGAGTTTTGAGACAATTTTGACAGTGAAAACTGCATTACTTTTAAAAAGTGTCAAAATAGCAGTCACACAAATACAAATTTAAACTTTAAAAAAATCTTAACCCACTCTGGTGCCGCTAAATGTAATAACTTAAAAAGGAAAATAGGCGATTAAACTATGGAGTAAAGATACCAAAATGTTAGATTAAAACGTGCATTTAAATTGAAATTTGCATAAAAAAATAAAATGCAGTAAAAACACAAAAATATGCACTAAAAATCAAAAAATATGCACAAATGTACAATTTTTGGATTTCTAAAAATCGATTTATTACTCGAAATTGTTGATTTAAAAATGAAATCCAATATAAATGTCTAACAAATGACAACTCTATGCTATGTTCAGGGTTACAAATGTTTTTTTTTTAAATATTTTTAATTAAAACTAAGTTTAATTTTTTACAAAATATGCAATTAAATTCAAAATAATAAGAATGTCAAATACAAAACTCTGCATTTATAACAAAATATTCAAAAATATGCAACAACAATTTTGTTACAAAACCTTAGATTCAGAAAAGTAGTTGTGCAAAATCGCTTTTAGGCTACTGACTACAAAACATGCATTTGCATGAAATTCCTTGCCCTAGTTTTAACATTAGAATTAAGTTTTAATTACCTCCGCTAGGGGGTGCAATGCAATTACCTGTAGATTACGACATTTTTAAAAAGAGCCCCATTTATCACTCTTGGTAGAACAAAAACTTGGGTGATCCTAATAGGAATTTATGATTTGCTGTAAGCAATCCCACAACTACCAAATGAAATAAAATTTTCCAAAAATGGGATTTTTTACATTTTTTGCTGAAAATTCTACATTTAAAGCGGGGATTGGAAGAGCCTTACCCAATAAATTAGGTATATGTTGGAGTATCTACAACCGCTTCCGCTAACTAATTGGAGGCGTGCACAAATATTTATTTGGAGGTAAAAGACTGTTGGTGCTTTTTGGTAAAAAAATCGCAAAAATTTGATTTTTTTAATTTCTGTTTTAAACGAATGTAGTTTTTTTTTGTAAAGGATGATTTTTTTCATCCTTTTGTAAAGGATGATTTTTTACATTTTTACATTTTTGTATTAAAAAGCTTTAATTTTTTTATAAATAAAATGTCAATTTAATTTACAAACCTACATTTCTTTTTTTATTTAATGGGGGGCATATAACAAAAAGAAAAAAATACGAGTTTTTAATTAAAACTATCATTGTTTTCTTCTCAAGTTTCAATTAAAGTTTTAATCAATTTAACTAAACTTTTTAACTGAGGTTGTAAAGAAAAACAATAACTCTTTTAATTGATATTATTATTAGTTTAATTGAAAGAGTTTTAATAAACTGTCTGCAAATTTTTTTAGTTAATACTATCATTTCAGTCGTAGGTGCAAAATCAATTAAAATATTAATTGATTCAATAAAATTTTTAATTGAAACCCGTTTTTAGTTTTTTCTGTGAATCTATGAAACTTTTTTGTTAGTAGTATGAAATTTTTAATAAATGTTATGAAATGTTTCATTAAATTTTATTAAAAACTGCACTAATTTAATGCAAAGTTTCAATGGACAAGTTCCAGAGACACTTCATAGATCTAATGCAAAAAATGTTATATTTTGCAGATAATTCTCTCAGTGTAGAAAAATATTTTTTTAGTCGGTTAAGTGTAATCCACTGAAACTTAGCTTTTACTATGAACTAATTTTAAACAATTTAATATTCAGCCCACTCTATTGTAGCTGTACAACTAACAACAATCATCCAACCATCCATTTATAATCATGTGCTATTTTGAATTCAATTTTATATGTTTTGGATTCACTTTTACGTTATTTTGTGTATTTTCACGTTTTTTTTTATAAATATTGACCTTGATTTTTTTCTTGCTTTGTGTATTTTGGTTGTAGCAGATTTTTTTTTTTTTTTTGTGTTTTTTGCTAAAAAGCACAACTAACTTGGTAACTAACATCATTTGATTTTTGTTTTAAACCAAAAACTGATTTTGTTGATATTTTTATGTACATGTTATCTGTATTAATAACATTTTTTATTATAACATCTTAAATTTATGCACAAAATGTATTTCTTCTCACCAAAAATATGGTGAAAAATGAATGCAGGAAGTAAATTATAAACTGTGACTTTTGCAATTTCCTCAAAAAAGAACAGTTTTTGTATACAAATTTGACTTGCAATGTTAAAGTTATTAATGTTATAAGATATATTCTTACCATGAAGTCTTGGGGATATGAAATAGGTAAAACAAAAAAACTATTAAAGAAATATAAAAATGTACAGTGTACATTACATAGGGTGTACATTGTACACCCTAAGTACTATGCCAAGGATTCACTCATAAAAAAATCCCGAACTAATAGTTGTAAATTCAGCTACGACAACAGAAAATAGTACGAGAATTTCCACCAGCAGATACTTTAATGAAATTGAGAGTCAGAGTCTGCTTAATTTACACACATAAGAAAATAAAATGCCAACCGAATTGAAAAGTGCATGATGGTGGCTACTACCAATAACTTCGGTTAGTGCAACCATATTCACATGTGATTTCTAAATATATTTGTTGTTGCAACTAAAATTCGAATTTAATTGTGAAAGCCATTATTGTATGGTGGCTACTACCAATAAATTCGGCTAGTGCAACCATATTCACATGTGATTTCTAAATGTTTTTGTTGTTGCAACTAAAATTCGAATTTTATTGTGAAAACCATTATTCAGTTATGCCAACCGATTTCAGCAGGGACTGAAAATAACAGGTATTTACGAATTTTTAAGCAAAAAAAAAAAAATTCGGACACGTCTTTTCAAATTTGGATTTTTATTTATTCGAGCAAATAAAGGGTCCGCCATCTAACGTTTCAACTAGTGCTTATTTCGTGAATGGTAACACTTAGCTCATGTCTGATTTGACAGATAATTAGTTTTATCCTTCCGCTGAACGAATATGGTCCGTATGTTCGTTATCTTGTGAAAAAACTGAAAGAAACTGGCATCCTCATCGATAAACCAAAGCGTGAAAAGCCAAAAACAGTGCGTACGCCCGAGAATATTGCTGCTGTGGCAGAAAGTGTGCGTGAAGCGCCATCAACATCAATTCACCGTCGTTCTCAACAATTGAACATTTCGGAGACATCATTGAGACGAATTTTGCATAAAGACCTTGGTATGACGCCATACAAAGTCCAATTGGTTCAGGAGTTCAAAAAAAAAAAGTTATTTGGCGGACCCTTTATAAAAGTTATTTATTGACTTTTATTTATTCTAGCAAAAATAAAAGTTATATTTGACCTTTATGTTTTTCGAGCAAAAACTAAAGTTGTTTTTTTGACTTTTCTATTTTTAAGCAAAAATAAAAGTTGTTTTTTTTTGACATTTATTTTTTGGAGCAAATTCAAAAATGCATTAAAATAAAAAAAAATATATTTTTTTAAAATCTAATAACAAACTCGTCAAAATGTGAGGAATTCTGTTAAAAATATCCTTCATGGGAATTTTTAATTGCCATAAATATAAAAACAAGACGAGAAAAAAGTTACTTAAAAAATAAAAATCCAAAATTTACATTTATTTTTGCCCAAACAAATAATAATCAAAAAATAACTTTTTTGTTTGCATCTGCCTCTTAGGATAATAGGAATAATAATAACGGTAACTGGATTTCAGTCGTTGTAACCGAATTTTATTTGCCAATTAGCTAAATTTTGCTTGGTGTATTGGTGACCTGAGTTCAGAAGAACTACGTTAGAGTTGACAGTTGCAATTAAATAAACTAAGAATTTAGCTAAATCTACAGAATTTTGAAGCTGGATTAACAAAAAATTTCTGTTAAAAATTTCTTTCCAGGTCTGACTAGATTTGTTCCTATGTGCGTATGTTGTTTATTATTACTAATTTTTAGATACAGAGTAAAGATCTTTTGTCCACTTTGCTCTATTTCGTTTATTAGTTTCCGAGCTATAGACTATTTTAGGATTATAAAACAAAAAATATTAGACTTATAGCGTAGACACAAAAAAATAATCATTTAAAATTTTTAAATTTTTACTAGAAATATTAAATTTTAGGTAAAAAAATGAGATTACAAATAACTTTAGCTAAATAACTGATTTAAACGATAGCAGCATGTAAAATTAGATCAACTGAATTGAAACCCGTTTAAAAGACTTTTGAACTAACTTTTTTTTATGAGTGTTCAAAAATACTAACGTAAAAAACCGCTATTCGTTAACAAAAAAACCGGATTATTCGATATTCAAAATTTATCATTACAGTAAAACCGAAACCGATAACGGAAAAAAACCGTTTTCGAACGAATTTAAAATACCGACCAAGAAGAAAAAAATTACACCACCATAAAAATATACGACCATTATATATCGTGATGTCAACTTTGACATCCTGTTCAGTGGGGACCTTTAAAAATCAAGGAAAGCGAGGAATCTACCTGGTATTTAGTCAGTTAATTTTAAAATATAAATTTTTTCAAAACCATTTTAGGCTGTGGGCTTTGGTACTGTGAAATAACTCCCAAATGAAATAAGTCCCAATGAAATAACTCCCAATGAAATAAGTCCCATCAAAAATGAAATAACACCCAATGTAAAAAAATGAAATATCTCCCAATGAGAAAAATGAAATAAGTCCCAATTTTTGGGAGTTATTTCAAAATTTAAAAATAAATCCCAACAAAAATGAATTAACTCCCAATTTTTGTTTGTTTTGTTTTTCTGTTAGAGAACACTTTTTATTTCATAAGTATATGTAAGCATAGGTGGAGTGCAATAATGCCTTACGAAATAAGGCCTTTAAGGCTTTATTTCACTTTCAATTGAGAAATAAGGCCTTTATTTGCAAAAAGGCTTTATTGCACTTTGAAAGTGAAATAAAGCCGTAAAGGCCTTATTTCACTTAAATTTTTTTTTAAATGAAGCAATTAAATTTCTTATTCTTATTCTTATTCTTATTCTTCTTATATTTTATTGAACAATTATAAAAAAATTTCATATTAACAAAAATTAATAGAACATTAATAATTCAACAAAAAATTTAACTGCAACAATATTGAAAATCTTTGCTTTATAAAGTTTTTCTGCGTGGCGGCCTGCGGCCGCTCTTAGGGGTTTTCTCCTCCATGGGACGCGGCAGGTGGCTTCGCTGAATAAAGTTTCCCTGCGCGTGTCACACTAGGGAAGATAATGAGACGGGCGCAGGAAAACTGTATTCAGCGAAGCCACCTGCCGCGTCCTATGGAGGAGAAAACCCCTAAGATCGGCCGCAGGCCGCCACGCAGAAAAACTGAACAGTGTAACAAAAGAATCAAAAAATACAAAATAAAGGCTTTATTGCACCATTGGCTAAATTTAAAATGAAATAAGTCCCAACTGCGATGAAATAAGTGCCAATGGTAACTCCCAAATGAAATAACTCCCAACAAAAAAACTGTTGGGACTTATTTCATTTGGGAGTTATTTCATAATGAATTAACTCCCAACAAAAATTATGAAATAAGTCCCAACGCATTGGGACTTATTTCATAATGAAATAAGTCCCAATTTACATGGAAAATTTTTTGGGACTTATTTCATTTTTCCATTGGGACTTATTTCATTTGGGAGTTATTTCACTGTACCGTGGGCTTTAGGCAACTATTCTCAAAGCTTCAGTCATCCACTTTAATTTCTGTAAACCAGAGTTCGAACGTTGCTATCAAAAAAACCAATACAACGATCTCTATTGTTTCGTTCGTATTTATAAACACAACACAAGTGCTGTAATCGTTTTTTGTAATATAACAAACGGAACAAAACGAAAATGTTTCTTTCGTCAAACATTATTATTTCGTAGTGGTTATTTTTTAGTGTTCATTCAACTTAAACATTAAAACGCGTTTTTAACGTTGTGGTTGGCAGAATAAAGAAATGATTTTTCTGCATGTTATCAATGTTTTTTTGCATTAGTTTTATAAAAATTTCACTGGAACTCCTCCGTTGAAACTTTTTATTAAACTAATGCAATTATTCATAAAATTAAAGGAAATTTTTTTCACTTGTAATATGACATAAACACTAAGAACGGTTTACGAATAGTTTTGTTCCATTCCATAAACACAACAAAATCAAACTGTTTGAAATATTGGCCAAACAGAACAAACTCGTTTAGTTCGGCCTCTCATCGAAAACTGGTTTGTGAAAGTGTTTGTGTTATGTTTAGAAATCAAAATGAAAATAAAGAAATGTTCTGTTTATGTTTACTGTGCACAACAAAATGATTGTGTTGAGTTTCAGCAAAAAGCAAAACAGAACGAAAGAAAAACGTTTGATAGCGTTTAAATTCGAACTCGGCTGTAAACTCCTTTTCCCCATTGGGTTATTAGTTTGTTTTATTTTGATGATCTCGAAATTTTTTTTTAATACACTTGTAGAGCCACTCAAATCAGAAAAAAATTAAGATTTAATTTTCTATCCGGCCTGATTTCATTACATCTTAGGTGACATGAAAGAAACATTTGTTACCCGTGGAAAAGAGATCTACCAACTGGGACATCGAAAAAAGCATCATATGTCAATATATTTAGCTGGGTATAAATGATCGTTGTTTTTTAGGTTAACTAAATTATAACACAATCGTAACGAATTTAGGTCAAATTAGTAATAACCCAGTAGCAAAAAATACTAAGGAGTGAGATCGAATAAATAATTTATACACATTATCTGGCGACTTTTTAAAAGATTCAAAAAAAAGTTCACTTTTAAACATTAAAAAAGTTATAAGTGATAATCTGTGTTAAGCTTTATTCGATCTCACGCTTTAATATAGAAACAGTTTTGTACTAGTTTATTCGAACTAACAATTAGTACGAGATCTACCGCCTCTACATATAAACAACTGTCGAATTTAACATGGAGATATCATAGGGTTGTAAACTAGTTCCAAACTCTCGCATTGGAACTAGTTGAGAACTAAATTGAAAACTACAATTTAAGGACGAAAAATAGTAAGCATAACTATTAATAATGCGACACTCGCGTACACAGTTCTTAACTAACTCTTTGGCACCAGTACTGTGCCAGTTGGTTTAGAACTTTATTATATAACTAAAAAAAACAAATGTTTTTCTTTGATGAAATCAAGGTTGGACCAGTAGTTTCATATTATTGAGATAAATAGATTCATATACTAACTGGCATGGCAAAACAATACCTAGTAGACCTATTAGAAAAATGTTCTCTTGTTTTCAAAAACAAAATGACAAAAATTCATACAAAATGTAAACAGAAAACTATAGAACTACAAAAAAAACATATTTCTCTCTTATGCTTTCACCACCTCTATTATGCTTACAAATAAATAAAAAAACATATTTCTCTCTTATGCTTTTACCTTGTATTGTTATGCCATGCTAAATAGTATTTTGTGTTTATGTTTTATATTCAGAATACAAAATGTATGAGTTTATTTGACAACTCAGAATATATTATTAAAAACAAATATTAACAAATTTAGTCTTAACATTTTTCCTTCGGAACTAGTAAACAACAGGTTCAAAATTATTGTTTTGGAAAGTAAAATAGAAAACGAAACTGGTTCTGAAGATAAACACACAAACTATCTCTGGAGCTACTCTTTGGCACCAGTAATGTACCAGTTGATTTGCACCTCAGCTCAAGTCAAAGCTGAAATTTAAATCTTTATTTGTATGCTCAGATTAAAAATGTATCTACATAGTTCATTTCACACTTATACACAACTGGTACAAAATAGATTCTTGAGAGCTAGTTTGTTTTTACTAGTCTAGTACTTCTCGGAACTATTTCGAACATTTTCTACTGGGAATATTAACAAATAGACGAAAATAAATATTTGAAAAAAAAAAACATTTTGTTTAATATGTATGAATAAGTACAAATAAATACAATATCAACCAAATTGTAGAATTTTTTTTAGACAAAGACACAAAATTCTGAAACCATTTAACGAACGTATTTTGCAGCGAAAAAATATGTGAAAACACAAAATTACATACACCTTTCTGACAGTAAATTATTATTAAATATTTTGTATATTTAAGTAAACTAACAAACTACGTAGTAGTAACACTTTCGATTTTATTCAATTTGCTTGTATTTTTGTTTTACTTATTGCAAAAATAAAATTCTACCTAAAGAAATATTATAGATATAGAAATAGAGAAATTTCATTTAAACAAACTTTAGATATAAAATATGTGGCTTTTCAAGCCAACCGTCCAGCTAAAAAAAAAAATCTATATCGTATCAATATCAAACTTATTCTCCTAGATGAATTGAAAAAAAAAAAATTAATAAATTTTTTAAGTTTTTCATGTACAATTAAACTTATAAAAATATATGAGAAAGCTACTTAAAATAAGTTAAGAATGATTTAGCAGATTATTTTTACTAAACATTAGTTAAATGCATTCACAAAAATCTAAAAAAAAAACTTTCAAAAATTCGCATTTTTTAAGGCTCGTTTTTATACACTAATATTTAGCAAATTTTTTGTTGATTTTAGCAGATAAAATAGTTGCTTTCAATTAACTAAAATTTAATATATTTATTTTTGTTACTGTTACCTTACTAATATTAAGCCACTTAACCCTTCGATGCATGCCATTGCATATATATATAATTCCATGCATGTAATCATAATTTTGTTTTGTTCACACTAGCAAATTGTGATATTTTCTCGCTGGGTACAGTCCGAACTTAAAACTTCCAGACGACAAAATTATGATGGAAAAACCACGTGGAGAATCCTGCGAATATGTTGCAACTGTTGATAATTTTGTTACACTAGGGCGGATCAATAAGTCCGTGACTTTTTGAATGAAAAACAGTTTTTTTTTGCAAAAAAAAAAATTATTTTTCAACATAATCTCCTTTTAGCTCAATACACTTAGTACAATGTTTCTCCAAATTATGTATCGCTTCAAAAAAAAAGAAAAGATTTTTCGAGGTCCATTAAATAGGCATTTGTTTGATCAAATCACCAGTGCATTATCTAGATGAAAAATAACTTTTTTCTTGGTTATATGATGTCGTTTTTTTTAAATCCACCTTAAATCGGTCCAATAAGTTGGCATAATATTCGCCGTTTATTGTTACCGTCACCATATTGGCCACGATTACGTTGATGGTCAATTGAGAGCAAACGCGGCACCCATCTTGCAGACAGCTTTCTTAAACCCAACTGATCATTTAAAATCGAAACCACACTGCCCTATGAAATGCCTATGGCATCAATAATCTCACACACTTTTACTCTTTGATCGGCCAACACCATATCGTGGATTTTTTTGACATTTTCGGGTGTATTGACCTCAATTGGCCGACCAGAACCTTCTGCGTCATTTGTACTAAGCGTTGAAAGGTCATAATACGCCCTAAGAAATGGTTGATAAAGCTTTGGTCAATACTTGGCTTTTATACAAACACGCAAAAGGCACCATTTTTAACGAAACCTTGGCGGATTTTCGTTTGTAAGTAGGTGAAACGCTTTGCAAAATGGGAAAAAACATCAATAGCTCGGGGAATGCCTTCAGAAGTATCAAAAAATCTTTCCCGTTAGGTATGTACCAAGTTTATATTTATATATATATATATATATATATATATATATATATATATATATATATATATATATATATATATATATATATATTTTTTAAATAGTTTATTCGAACATTCATATTTTTACAATTCTTAATTTTAGAGAAAGCATCCAAGAAGTTTGCCCCAAAACGAAGTTCGACTAGATCACATATATCATTGGCCAAAATGGATATATAACGGAATTACATGCTAATTGCCGGGCTGTAATGGATAAATTTTTATTAAATGCGAAAAGTGAGACACAGCCTTATGCTTCAAGAAATTATTTAAAAAAATTTCATTCAGAATAGTTTTTGAAATACAAAATAAAGTCAACCTTTCTTGTAGCTATATATCTAATTAAAAATAAAAACATGAATTAAATCAAATTTTGTTCTTAAAATTTTAATTAATATTTCTATATAACATAAAATGTTTTTACTTTTTGAGCATTGAAATCGATAAATCGTGAAAGTATGAAAAAAAGCAAATATATACATTTCCATGGATTTGCTGCATGATATTGCATATATGCAATGTTACATAACTCTTAAAATAGATATAGGAAGTTCACCAAATTTAATTTCTGCAATCATAACTTAACACGCAACAAGAATAAAACTCCAAAAATTTTTTTTCTGTAAGGAAATTAAATCATGCAACGAAGGGTTAACTTAATTTTTAATCATTTTTTAGTACACTCAAATAAAAAATTTAGTTAAGTCAGCAAAAAATTTTGCTGAGCCAGCTAAATTTTAGTCAGGAGGGTGCTTGCAAAACAATTGCTAATGTCAGCAAAATCTTTTTTAGCAACAAAAATAGTAGGTAAAGCAAAAGTTTTGCTAAAACTTAGTAGATAAGAAATTAAAAAACCATTGCTAAATATTAATAAAATTTTTGCCGAATATTAGTAGACTGAAAAAAACTCAAAAAATTTGTGGAAAAATTATACTTTAGTTAATATATTTGCTGAAAATCATAAAACATATTTTTGTGATTATGTTTAAAATAATTTACAATACGTTACAAAATATAAAAATGATCATACTCCCAAATTGACGATATGAATTAATGTAATATCTAAAAACAATAGAAATAATTATATATAACATAAACGAAATTATCTTTGAACTACTTACATCAATTATTGTCTAAATTATGCTATCTTTTAAAGGAACGCAAATGCCGCAGCGAATTATTTTATTTAATTTTCTTATAAAAAAAATTAAAATAACCAAACCATATGAGGTTTTTAACAAAATATATACCAAAATAGAAAAAGTTTTGATTTACTCGATTAGTCGACCAAATTGTTCGAGTTATTCGTTGCTCGTTGACCATTTAAATTTATTCTAACAATTGTTTCATTAAAATTCATCGATTAAAGGAGTAACGATTAACCGATTGAATACCCCACCAATTATAGAACAAAAATAATAAATAAGCTTTCTGGATCGTTAGAAAATTATTTAAACTTTTGTATAAAAAAAATTTGGCCGATTTTAAGACGAATTCAGTGATCTAACATAAAAGTTTAAACTAAGTATGTTGTTTTTTTTTTTTTAATTTTATTATTTTCAAATTCGTTATGAAAAAATCCAAAATTTCTGTCATTTTCCAAATTCCATAATTATATTATAAATTATATTCTAAAGATTAGCCATAAATTGGATTTTTAACTTTTTATGAATTTAACGCATTGTTTATGTTAATAGCTACAAAATCAATGTCTTTATTTGTTGGATAGTTAGTTTGGGTAGTATTCTTCCATTTTAGGATATTGTTGCAATAATACACTGAGAAAAAAAAAATGCAACAACTAAACTTGGAAGTAAGAAAATACTATTGCTAACAATTAACGCGGCACAAATTGGGCTCAATATTATGTCTTGCCATTCAACACAGATGTTAATGACTTCAAAATCCAAAATTCTGCAGTGGTGCGTGATGATCGCATTTTTCGTTTACAAGAATATTTGAAAAACGTTAAAAAAAGCGAAATAATTTAAAAATTCACATATATGTTTTGAAGTAGGAATGTAATCTTTAAGCACCACCACAGAATTTTAGATATTATAGTCATCATCAACTATGTTGATTTTCTAGGCATAATATTCAGTCCAATTTGTGCCGTATAAGATATTCTAGCCGGCCCCCTATGCATGCTTATTAATTATCATTCACTTATTATCTGTTCTCAAATGGTTTACTAAATGATATACAAACGAAAAAAATAAAGGTCAACAGTCGTTTACTTGACTTTCAATTAATCAATAAAATAGATAATACTCAAAAGTTGTCATTAACTTGTCTTCCTCAAATTATTTCATTGTAAATAGTCCGTTATAATTTTTTACATTTGTAAGTCCCGGTTCACACACGGCAATTTTACTTGCGCAATTCTTGAGTTTACAGAAGAGGGAGGAAAAGATAATGGAAGGGGGTACAGACTTGCCCGTACTCAAATTCCGTTTTGTTTTGTCATCCGCAATTTTCAACAAGAACTAAAGAAAACGAAAATTGCTGAAACAAACTTTTCCTGTGTGAACACAAAAGCAAGTTCAAAGGAGAAATGAAGAAAAATTGCGCAAGTTAAATTTCCGTGTGTGAACCGGGACTAATGTTTATATTTTAATATAAATTTGAAACAATTTCATTCTCTTATAGCTCTTTTTTTCTCATTCGGTTATTTTTCAACCGATTTTCAAAAATTTTTGTTGGAAAGGTATTCAAATTACCTCTCATTGCTGAATATAGTCAATACAAATTATTGCCCTAGATGGCGCAAAATTAATTTTTATTGAAAAATGCATCAAAACACCCTGCATTTGCAAATATTATGATTTCATATGTTCAGGAAAAATACTCACCAAAGGATTTTGTACAAAGTTGCCAAACATCATTTTGTCGAATTCTGGAATATTTAAAGGTCAACATTTTGATTTTCGTTAATAACCTAAAAATAACGGTAATTTTGTAAATAAGGGAATTAGGAAAAATTAGCAGAACAAAAGTTGCTGCTGAAGCCCTAAAGAACCATTCTCAGCAATGAAGAAGTTCTTTTTCGCAAAAAGTCGATTTTGGCATATTGCTAAATATGTATACGAGTACGTAGTAAATATCGCCCATTTTTTGAAAAAAATTTTAAAATTATTGAATTTTGTTCGTATCAAATATGACAATAAATAGAGTTAGTTTGACATTTCAGCGGGTCAATTGGAATGGGAAAGCCTCATATATATGCTGGCAGAACTTGTAAAATTATAGAAGGGTTGCCAATTAGTATTTTTTTTTCTTTTTTATCAAAACTTTTACAATCGGCTAATAGAGAACTACATCATATGTTCCTTAAGCGTAGCCAAAATTTTTCCAGAGCTGAAAATTTCTAAAAAAAATCTACATTCAAGATAAATTCATATTTCCCAAGTTATTGGAATTTTACAAGTTGTCATCTCTATTTGCCTGAGATAACTGCAGATGCTCTTAAGAATTAAGGTTAAATAAGATTTCTACGTTAACTTATTTTACAAACAATAGGGTGGTAGTAATTTTTCATTTAAAGGAATATCAAAAAAAATATAGTTTCAGAACATTTAATACCAATTTGAGGAAAAATCAAAAAATTGTAAAAAAAACTGTTAAGAATTTTTAAAAAAGTTTTTTATAATGTCAGAAGTAAACAAACAAAGTTTTTGGCAAAATTTTTGGTAAAATTTTCTAATAATATTTACCAAATTGAAATTACAAATGTCTACCACCCTAATCAACAAAATGTGCTATGAATGCAAAACTTAAAATCCAATCATGTGTAAAAAACTTTACCAGTAAATAAAATCAATATATTGATTTAAAAATTATACACAAAAGTAACATTAAATTAAGTTAAAAATTTTACTTTAAAAAAATTTCTTATCTGAAAGTATGATTTTTTGCCCAGACAAGAAGTGTTTTTAGTTGTACATTTTTATTAGCTATTATCAAGAATATGTGGTGCTATTTCCTCTAGTATTTCTTTTCTAGAGCTAATAATTAAAGTAAAAAATTATTTTTTATATACTTAATAGCTTTCTTATCAAAATGCCCACTATTTTTTAGATTTCTTAATATTACTGTAAGCGAAAGTTATATTTAGTAAAAGTAAATGTTATCTTATCATATTGACTTTTGTAGTTTTTTTTTTACTTCGTTGTAAATTATCTAAACTTAACAATTTGTTATCAATATTTTTTTTTTAAAGAGAAGCAACACTCAGGAAATTCTTCCTATTAATTAATGTCTTGCTTTCTTTGGAAAGGGGATAGTAAGAGATGAAAGGTGGTGAAAGATGAAAGGCTTCAACCATGGCAACACTGTAATTGCGCGAGTAGATAAGTCCTAGAACAGTTGTTGCTCGCCAGCTGATATAGAGTTGGCGAATTTATTGAAGCTTTTTGTTTCATAGCCCTGATTCATTATTTTACTTCGGTGTGGTTAAGTGAACACCGAAGGTGGGCCCAGCGATACATATAAGTGATAGAAAACTCATTTTCCTAAATTGATGTTGTCGTTACCGGGAATCGAACCCGGGACCATCTGTGTAATAGTCCAATGCGCTAACCATTACAATCATAATGTTATATGATTAATGTTATATGCGAATATTGATCTGCTTTGAGTCCTTACCAACTGCTTTTAGCATCTTTACTGATTAATGCCGTTTTGAAAGTCTTGTTTGGAGTGCTCAATTACACCGAATCTCATATAGATGAGTGTTTTATTTCCAATAATTTTTAGTTTTTTGTAAGTGGTAAAAATGAAACGCAAATAGAAAATCAGTAGAAAAAAACCCGGATCGGATACGTTATTTTAATATATAATTAAATAATAATCACTCGTATAATTTATAAAAAAAAGTAACAATTTACTAAAAATTCTACCCATGACAGTTATAATTAGAACTTTTAGCATAAGTTCAAAAAAGTGCTTATTTACATAAAAAATAAGAAAGAAACTTTCTTATTGAAAATCCACCAACCACAGGTGAGTTACCTAGCAGTCATCCAAGGACTTGTCAGCGGATTGGTTATGTATCAGTTTATCTATATATTTAAAATTGTTTAATTGTCTCTATAAGAAAAAAAATTATCTACAACTTGTATGACGTGGCCGGGAATCGAACCAGCTACTTTCTAAAGGTTTTGGCTAGTAGCATCACGTTTCAACGAGCTAAGCCACGGTCGATAAGTGTGGCTAATTGAAGTTTTATCAATCACAGCCTACACAATATTTTGTTTTGCACTCAGAAGAGCCATAATTACCTAATACATGCAAAATTGTATTTTTAGATTCGAATGTTTCATATATTATTGCCTTTTCACAAATAAAAGAAAAATGCTGTTAATCATAGATTAGAAGTTTTTGCAAATTTTTGGAACTAAAACTATAGTTAGAAAAACATGTTGATACAAACATTTGATTACACTATCAATATCTGCTTTTATGCAGATAGATCTCAAACATGATTAAATCATAGAAAATACCTCCTTTTGACTATCAATCTATTTCTAAGCGTTAAGAAATGTGTTGCATGAGATAACTAAATTTTTTAATTGTCGTTTTGTTTTTAAATAAATGGGCAATTTACAAATGTTTAATTTTAAACTTTTCTTTAAGTACGTTTTGCACAAAAAAGACGCATATGGGGCAAATTGAACCATATGAGTTTTTAAGTTAAAACAATGTTTGCATACAATATTGCATACCTACAATATACAATTTAAACAATGTTTTCCTATTGTTGTGATTGTTTGTTATTTTTATTTTATGAAAATAATAATTTATGATGACAAGTGTTCATATAAAACCACTTGTACACACACAAAGCATCATACACGTGCAGTTACACACAAATATATACATATGTGGGACACACATACCTATACTTTTTTTGCCTACCAAATTAATGTTTTATATGTGTGTCTGCATGTGTTTGTTTGTATTTGTGTGTGATAATTGCATACAGTTTGTATGAAAAATATATTTGTGACAGAACTTCCGGTGCTTAAAAAATAAAATATTAAAAATAAAAATATTTTTACAACAAAATATTTAAATATTTTTGCATGAGTAAAAACATACAATACAATGCAATAAAATGAAATTAACCATCAAATAAAATTTAAAAAAATTTATATAAATATTGATATAAAAAACAAAGTTCACAGGGGTATGGCAAGAAAAGTTTGTAAAAGAAAATTTAAATATATTTTGGATTTAACAAAGTGTAAAATGTTGTAATTGAAATGTATTAAAAGATAATAACAAAACAAAAACAAACCTTTTTTACATTTTACAAGACGTTTCACGAAATACTGCTAAAATTAGCACATTTCATTTGCTAAATATTAGTAAGATAATAATAGTAAAAATAAATCTGTTAAATCTGCAAAATCTTATTTCTATTTGAGCTAAATTTTAGTAAACTAAAATTAACTAATTTTTTAAGCAAGAAAAAATTTGCTAAATATTAGTAGATAAACTAATCACAGAAATGTAAAATTCTCATAAGTTTTTGTTTTTTAATTTTTTATGCAAATAAAAATCTGCCCTTCTGAAATCAACAATCCACAATTTGTTGGCAAATATTTCTGTGGATTTTAACACAATTTGCTGTTATTTGCTTTCGACTAAATTTATGATTAATATAACAAAAAATTTTTTGATATCAGCTAAAATTTTACAGTTTTATTTTAAAGTTAATATCTTAAATTAAACATATGAACCTCAAGATTTGATACAATCAAAAATAATTGTCATTATCTGACGGTTGCAAAACACTTTCTTGAAGAAACTTGCTTAACAGCGACTCAATCTCTAACCTACACTTGGTATCCAACTATTGTGTGTGAATAAAGCGCATTAAAAAACGGGATAAATACTTGTGAAAAAGAGATAGGATTAAGAAGAAGAAGCATTCTAGTTGAGAAATTAATTGTGCATTGGTATTAGTTAATTCTGCCTCTTCTGATCAAAAAACAATACTTGTGTGTACGTAGTGTAACAAAACTCCACTTAGCCACAGTCATCGCTGTGTCGACCGTATCTCAACTCGTTAAGAGGTGAGATTACGATGCATAGCTTGATGCTAAGGCAGTGAGTTCGAATACCAGTACGACACCAAAAAAAAAAATTTAAAAAAAAAAAAAAAGTTTCATATAGAGCAAAATTAACAATATAAAATACTTTGTTCAATTGACACATAAATTAACCACTGACGAGTCCCAGGAAGGGGGACGAAACTGCGGCAGTCTGGTGTATCCCTTGTGTCCGTAAAGTTTTTCAATAAAAATGTTTTCTTCTTCTTCCTGTAAAGAGACTAACTAAAGTAATATTCAACAGTAATTAATTAAAAATTAATTACGATTGTCATTATCTTAGGGTTGCAAAACACTTTCAAAAACAAAAAAAAAAAACTGTAATTTGAAGCGATATTTACCGAAAATTCGCCCATTCGCCTAAAATGTACCATTTTGGTTAATGCAACACTTATTTTCAAAGTTTACGCAAATTTTAGAGGAAAATTATGGATGTTTTACCATATTCAGACATTTTTCGAATGTTTCTAAGAAATTCCACAGTATTTTTCTAATATTTTATCATTAGTCATATATTTTGGGGGGTTTTACTCCGTAAATAACCCATTTCATGTTATTTATTATAAGTCATCCTTTTGAGTAATTGAGTAATCACATTAAGACCAAATAAAGCAAAAATGTTACAGAGGAGAACTTGCCAATAATACTTCAAACCTAAAGCGGATATTTCAATTGAAATCCATTTCAAACTCTTTAGCATGCCACTATTTCTTTTTATCCTTTATACGAGTACGATTTTATTACTTTGCTGTAATCTTAAGACCCTAATTCTGATGGATAGTAATAAACTGGGCTTTATGAATGGACATCATTTAAACTTTAATAGGTGTGTTGAGGAATAATAAAATTCATCTTAAAAAATTATTAATTTTATATTTAAAATGTTTCACGCCAACAGGTTGGTAGTGTTGTCCTCAGTTTGCTTTTTTTTTTTTTTTTTTTTTTTTTTTTTTTAAAAAAAAGAAGCAACACTCAGGAAATTCTTCTTATTAATTAATGTGTTGCTTTCTTTGGAAAGGGGATAGTGGAGAGATGAAAGATGGTGAAAGATGAAGGGCTCAAACATGGGCAAGACTGTAATTGCGCGAGATAATAAGTCTTAGAACTGTTGTTGCTCGCCACCTGATGTAGAGTTGGCGAATTTATTGAAGCATTTTGTTTCATAGCCCTGATTCATTATTTTACTTCGGTGGGGTTAAGTGCTATGGAAACACTGAAGGTGGGTGTAGCGATACATATAAGTGATAGCAAACTCATACATATTATTTTTCTAAATTGATGTTGTCGTCACCGGGAATCGAACCCGGGACCATCCGTGTTACAGTCCAACGCGTTAACCATTAAGTAATTTATTTTTATATGAGATTTTTTACATTGGCTCCTTTTTGTTTCGATTTTTCGCTTTTTGGATTTGACACGTTAAATTTCTAGAAACTGAAAAGCAGCTCGCTTCTATATTGTCTAAACATCAGAGAAGTCTAGAATAGTATTTCTAGTGTTTACAAGAGTAACGTAATCGACGCTTAACTTCCCGAATAAAAGCGTTCACATACAATCATATCTTGTTTAATATAATATTAATATAAATTTAATATATAATTGATATAATATTATTCAAAAAACATATAGTGCATATCATCATATATAATTTTATCTTGGGTTTGGTTTTTCGAAAGTTTTTGATATGGTCACATACGTATTAATATCTAATATATATCGATTGATATTACCGTAGATGAGGCATTTATTACTACAAATGTTATGAATTTGAACTAATGATTTACAATACAATTTGATATCGCTTAATGCAATGTTAAATAGAAAATTTTATTTCACATCGAGTTTTGAAGTGTTTAAAATACGTGTGGTAATTTTTTGTAGTTTTTGTTTTTCTTTGATATTTCAAATCAAGCTTGCAGACGAGACTAAGAAATTCTCATTGAGTTTGTGATTTTTAACCTAACTAATACTTCTATGAATTCTAAGAACATTGTCCCCTCACGAGTTCCTCAGTCCATAATGGAATCCGAATAAGGACCAGCCTACAACAAATTGTTTTTCCAAATTTGTTATTAAGGTTTTCAAAATAAGTTTGGAATTTTGAATTATAACTTGTAAACTCTATGAAATTGGACTGAGAAAATTTAAATAAAATTGTTAATAACGCGAAAATCTTAATTTCAATTTGAATATTCGAATTATCATTAATTAATTTTTGAATTTTTTGATTACAAATAAAAATTCTCAATATAATTTGCTAATTTATTGCATTTCAATAAGAAAACTATAATTTATTTGAGATTATCTTGATTTCAACAGAAATCGTAAATGTATATAGAAAATTTGTTGGTGTTTTAAACGCTATTATACATTTTATTTTTATCATAGTTTTCCAGGTTAAAAAGTTATATATGAGCATACACACAGAGAAAAATTTAGCTATTTGCTAACTGAAATTCGGTTACTATGACTTAAATTCGGTTATTACGAATTTCAGTCAGTTGGTATAACTGAACACAAGTTTTCACAACAAAGTTCGGTTAATTCAACTGAATTTTTGTTGCAACACCCAAAATATTCATAAATCTTATCTAAATATCGTTGTACTAACTGAATTTATAAGTTGTTACCATTAAAATACACTTTTTAATTCGGTTGGCACTTTATTTCTCTGTGTGTATATTGAATTGTAGGAAACAATACGATATTTATATTTAAAGTAATATACAGACCTTTATATTATAATAAATTAGATAAAAAAAAGTACACTCACAATATTATTACGTTAAAAACTACCTGAAATACATATTAAATTAACTGAAAACACAATTAAAAAAAAGGATTACTGATTTTTCTATATATTCAACCCATTTTGATATTTATTTTTAAACATTGTTTAAATAACCGATACAAGTGGTGCAAACAACAGAAAGTCTTTTAAAACAACCTTTAAAATTTAACGGACAAAACGTAAAAAAAATATTTTTTTTCCTTTGTTTTTGAAATTTAAAAGTTTTTCATTGTAACTACAAAACAGAACACATACACAAGCCAATTTTTGTATTTGTTTGTTCTGTTGGGATGTTTGAATTTCTTTTCAATTCAATTAAAATAATTTTGTATTTAAACAAACACTTTTTGTAAAATATTTTATGTTAATTATAGGACTTTTTTTTTTTGAAAGAGAAAAAATAAAATTTAAATTTTATCTACGAATAATTAACTACTACCGCAAGAATGTATATTTCTACAGTTTGTTTTTTAAACTACCGATAGAAAAAGTTGAAAAAAATATTAACGTAAATTTTATAAATAAACTTGAATCGGTAACAAAAAATATATTGTGACTGTAGTATAGTTTAATAAAATTTGATGAGAATTCGGACAAAACTGTATCAAATCACTTCTAATTGTGCCTTAATTAACCTGATATGATATTTGCTCTCTGGCAATTCTTCCCTAACTACGTAATCGCCATCTATCGAATATACAAAGAATATATCATACATGTGGCATCACTTACAACACATGGGAAAACAGGGGACATTAGAGTGAGGTAAGTTTCTAAAAATAGAACTGTTGTGTTGTTGGATTGTACTTCTGAGATTATGTATGCAAGAACAAAAACAACGTGTATTGAATAAAACTAGTTTTAATCACAACAAAACTCAACCTGACGATAGATCAGTGGGCTAAAGCGTTCTATCTAACGTGTAGTGCGAGTGCATGTGGCATTTGAAATCAGTTTATCTATACCACGGTCAGTGATTGCACAGAAAATTTCATATAGACGCAATCGAACAAATAAAAACATAACAGATATTACATTATTCAAAAAAACATGGTCACTGACGAAGGTTCAATACCAGAAACTGCGCAGACTGATTCTGAAAGATTGAAAATTTGCAATGTAGCTATGATTTTTAGAAAATACACTCATTCTTCTCTACCACGCCTTTCACAAATTATATGTAATTTGATACAATTTAATCGGACCATTTTTAGAATGAAATTTTTTTAATTATTTATGGATTCATATTAAACTAGATAAAATTATGAAAAACTCAAAATCACTTTCTTTTACTTAGGTTTTAAAAAATTTTATAGTGTCCATGCTTTACTTATATTTAGCATATAAATTATTTTAGTTTTAGCAGCTTTATCTGCAACATAATCGTTAACTAGTTTTAAGTAGATATTTCTGCTATTTTTACAGGTTTATTTAAATATGTGACAGATTTACAGAATTATCGTAAGTGAAGAAATCAACACAAACGTTGCTTTTAATCTTTATAAACATTTTGAAACTTGAAAATATTTTCATAAAACATAAATTCTTTCTCATACCACTATGCTAAATGCATTTGCTGTAAAATTCTTCTACAAACCAACTGATAGTGTAGGTGTTATCAAATGAAAAAGTCCTTCGCGGTTTAATGGCCACAGTCTGTGTGAGTTTAAGTGCGTGTGCAAGCACAAGTGTGTAAAAAAAACACGATGCATATTAGTGTGTCCCAAAATCGTATTGGTATCATAAAGTAAATGGTACAAGCTAAGGTACCTAAAATTGTGAAAGAATGTGTCGATCACAATATATTTGCAAAAATTCAACATATTACGACTACTGGAACGCGGTGCACCGCTATCATTTGTGTTGGCGTTTTCATCCAAAATCGTAACACTTTTTTCTTTCCACACTCAAAGGAAAAGCTGCATCATATCTATGAAATGTTTCATTAATTTTCGTCCAATGTAAAGTTTCATAGTATTTATGAATCACTTCATAAAAAGTAAAATCATTTTCATCATATTTATGATATGTAAAATCAGAGAACTTTTGCTGCAAATACTTGCAGTTGTTTTTGTGTTGTAATACAGTATCTTTATTTTAAGGTGAAAAAACAGTCATTTGTAGAAGAACTTAAATTTTTGACTACAATTGTAGTTCATTTAAAACAAAACAAACCACATCAAATTACTGTTTTATGATTTTACATTTATTTTATACAATAGTTTTTTCTTATTTAAAAAAAAATAAAATAAATAGATGTTTGTTCTTTTATTTTTTACTACATATGTGGTTCATTTTTACTGTTATTGTGGTTAATTTTTTAAACAGCGGAAAACAAATGGCAATGTTAGTTGAATTAACTGAAATGTTAGTCATCTTTTATTCAAGTGAAATTTAATGTGTTTATAACTACATTTAAAGCCGTCTTTACCTATATTATATAGTATTCTAAGTGTATATATAAAAGGATATTTTGAATTAGTAAAGATTTCATTGTTTTGTGTAGAGAAAATTCGTAAAGACCATGATGTGGTCATTATAATGCTTGTTGTTTATGAAATGTTTCATAAATATTGATGAAATTGTTACATTGGACTAAAATTTATTAAACGTATTTCTTTTTTTCTCTGGGTGTATCGAATTGATATATATATATATATATAAAACTTATTTCAATACCATTTTAATAGCCTATGACACAAATTTATTGACCACGCAGTCTTAGAGTTATAGCGGTTTAAGTTAAATTTTGGTATATTTATATTTTAAATAATGTTCACAATTTTTCATAAAGTTCAACGAAAAAAAAAAATTTTTTTTTTCATATAACAAGATCCTTAATATCAAAAATCAGATAACTTTGACCATATGTGAATAAAATACTTTCTTCATGCCACCGTTACAGATGATTGTCTATAGGAAGATAAACAAATTTAAGATTTTGATTGTGAAAGGCGTGGTAGAGAAGAATGAGTGTATTTCTTAAAAATCATAACTACATTGTAAATTTTCAATTTTCTGAATCAGACTGTGCAGTTTCTGGTATTGAACCTTCGTCAGTGGGCCTTTTTTTTTTTTTTTTTTTTGAATAATGTAATATTTGTTATGTTTTAATTTGTTCGATTGCGTCTATATGAAATTTTCTGTGCAATCACTGACCGTGGTATAGATAAAATGATTTCTAATGCCACATGCACTCGCACTACACATTAGACAGAGCGCTTTAGCGCACTGAGCTATCGTCAGGTCGAGTTTTTTTTTAAACTAGTTTTATTCAATACACGGTGTTTTTGTTCTTGCATACATAATCTCAGAAGTACAACTCAAACAACACAACAGTTCTATTTGTAGAAACTTACCTCACTCTAATGTCCACTGTTTTTTTGGTTGAAAAAGCCAACACATATGATGCGGCCTTCCAGTAGTTGTAGGATATTGAAATTTTCTCAATATATTATGAGAGACACCCTGTTTGATTATTTGAGGTACCTTTATGCGTAGCTCTACAAAAATGTTTTTGGGACACCCTAATGCATATGCGTATGTACATACATTGTGAATAATATTTTCATAAAAACAAAAACATCATAATCAACAACATTTTCATTTTATAATGAAAATGAAAATGCTTTTACAATAAATAAATTTCACTTTTGTTTTTTGGGTTACCACACATTTCAAATGTGGGCGTTTGTAGCAAAATTTTTCACAATATGCCTGCCTGTCCACCAGCCAGAATAACCGACCAACCTAGACGACCGTCCTTCCGTTCATTTGTCTTCTCTTTAGTCCGTTTGTAATTTTGACAGTATGTTTGTGTAAGAGGATGTTTTCTCATTCTGTTCTGTGTTTTTTTTTTATTCGTTAACTGCATACAATGAGTTAAAGACTTGGTCATAATATTTAAATGATTGTGAGTGTCACAGCAATTGTGGTTTTGTTGTTCTCACTGTCGGTGTTAGTGCTCGGCTGTTCTGATGTTTTGTTGTTGTTTGTCTGAAGTATCTAAGGAGGGAGAATGTATATTTTACATACAAATTGTTGGTAGAGCCCAATTGCTAACAATTAGCAAACAAGTAATAGTAAGAGTAAAGTAGGCTATTCTCAGCAAAATGTACACACTTACACAACAGAGTTTTAAAAGAATTGAGTTATTAATATATAATATTTTAAAATTAAAAAACATATCTCATGTTTAAGTGTTAAAAGTACACTCAAAAAAACAAAAGCCCGTACAAATAGTTGAAATTTCAGCTACGATAACACAGTCTGCTTAAATTTAGGTGACCTAATTTTTTGAAGAACTAAATTTGATTTGACAGTTGAAGTTGGACAGCTTAAAAAACACGGGTCCCTAAATTTACATTCTCTACAACATATTCGAAGTTCATTAAGAAAAAATAAAAGTGGACAAATAATTCCGTCTGATAATTGAATAATTAAAGAAAAATACTTAAATAACAAAGCATTTCTTAGTTGCTATTATGAAAAAAAATGGACTGTAAAATTGCATTCATATGTTTGGTCAACATTTTTCATTAACATTTTCTTTTAAATATTTACTTTTTTAAAAGCAATGGTGATAGTAAATTGCTATCAAATAATTATTACAACAACAATTGACTCAAAAAAAAAATGCAAACGGAGGAAATAAAGATCAGTAAACGCTAAATTTGTTGTTTGCTTTCATTGGCATTATAATGTCACATTCGTCACTGCAGACAAACATTTATTCTTATAACTTCTGCGTTGCTGTTAGAAAGTGCTTTAAACGTTTAATTTAAATCAAGTTTCTTGTTACAAATTTAATAATAAAAAATCTAAAACATATCAAGTAGAGTTAAATGTTCATGAAATGTCAGTCCTTGTCACGTCACGTCACCTGGCAAATATTTTACCTTTGAGTAGTAAAATATTGATATGTATGTTTTGCAAAGATGGCAGCCTTAGTTGATAAGAGGAAATAAAACTAACAACGTTATTGAAAAATATTTAAAACAGAAGTGTGTATGTTAGAAATAAAATGGTATATCTTTTTCTAATAATGCAGGCCAACAAAATTTGAAAAAAGTCTATACTTTGCGATTAGAGTGCTGTGAATTTGACCTCAGAAATTCTCCACCACATCACAAATTGGAGACAAAAACAATCTTGTGTTATTTTGAATCATTAAACGGTAAACTTTGTGAACATAAAGTTGAATTTTAAAGAAAAAGCTATTTTTAATTTTAAAACTATTAAATACCAATACAATTTATAAGATATCGATGTTACAAATATTGTAGATTGTTGATGAGTTTCGAAACCAAAAGTAAACTTTCCTTTAAAAGTCTGATTTATATTCACATAATATACATTTTAATGATTCAAAACGACACAAGATTGTTTGTGTCTCCAGTTTGTAGTTTTTTTTCTGTTTAGTTTTTTAATACTACATGAAATGCTACTTGATTGTTTTAGTTGTAAGGTGTCCATTTTTATTTTTAATATTTTCTTTTGTAGCCAAAGTTTTTATTTTTGTTCACTTTATTTTACTTATCTAGCAATGGTGATGGTGCCTTCAGTTGACTGGGTACATTTGTTATTCTCTCTAATGGTCGTCTTTGGTATATATGTCTAATTTGGCCTCTTTTAATTTTGTCAGTTTTAATATTTTTTTTTTTTTTTTGTTTTTGACACTTATAGTATTTAATTAAAAAGTAAATGTATTACTTATTATTTTTTTTTTGCACTCGTTCACTTTACAATTTAGTTACAAGAACACATTATCATATAGAAAAAGAATAACATTAATAATTTTTTTTTTTTTTGAGAGTTTTCATCTACTTCAAACACTTTGTCCATAGTGGACAGCAACACCATCCGTTGAAAATATAAAAAACAAAAATTTAACAAGAATCAAGTGAAAAATTCCCTCAAATTTTTATAGTACAGTGCGTGTTAAAATAAATAGAAACGATAGTGCATATTATGGTATAGATATAAATTGGCTAAATATTTAAAACTGGGATGAATGATTTGCTTTTAAGCCTACGTAGGCTTGCCAGACGTACAGTTTTCAGCAGTACGTGTACTTTTTTTCCCAATTCTACTTTTTTATGCATAACACCTAAAGAAGTACGCAAAAGCACGTTTGTTGGCCTATGTTCTTCTTTTTGTAGATTTTTTTTTTTTTTTTTGTTTAAAACATAAAAAATATTGTCTTATTTAATAACCACAAAATTTGTTCAGAGTACACATAATCAAATGCAGATTATTTAAAACGCCCTGCAACAATGTCTCATGTCTGCTCAGCGCTGCCAACTTTGACGATTTGTATCCATTTTGACGATTTTTGAAGTGAAATATCATAAAATGATTATTGGTTATTATTAAAAACTATTAAAAATTTGCAATTTCTTTCCATCCAATTTTTAAAGTTTTTCTCTATAATTTACAGACAAAATTTGATCAAGCTTCTTTTCATTTAAAACATCAACAAATGAAATAAAACGATATCAAGTTGAACAAAAATTATTGATTTAATTATTAATGATCAACTAAACAGAAACTTCATCAATTTGAAAGATTATTTTAATTTTATTTAAAAATGTATTTAAAAAAAAAAACTAACACCAAAGAGATTTTTTAGAAAGAAAAATCCAAAAGTGTTAATTTCGCTATATTTTAAATCATTTAGCTTCAAAAACACTGACAAAGGAGTGATATACCACGTTCTTAAATCTTTCTTAATAAATATTTTTCTTGAATGCCATTATCTGTATGGCCCAATTTTGTAAAACCAAATATGGGAAAAACATTTAAAATTAAAATGTTGTCATAGAGTTTTGCATATTTTAAAATAGAGCGGTTATTTTTAAATTCTATTCTGCGTAATGACTACCGAGAGTTGTTTTGTAATGGTTAGCTAGTTGGACTGTTACACAGATGGTCCCGGGTTCGATTCCCGGTGACGACAACATCAATTTTCAAAAATAATATGTATGAGTTTTCTATCACTTATATGTTTTCTAAATTACAATAATAATTAGTTAAATTACAATAATTTGTCAGAAAAGTTGCTAAATGGAAAGGAAAATAAATCAGTTAAACTCAGCACATGTTTTTTGCTAAATGTTAGCTGGTTAAAAGCAGGTATACAAAATTTGGTTGATATACAAAAACTTAGTAGAATATACTGCAGAAATAACTATCACTTTTGCCAATTACTTATTAAATAAAAACAAATTCTTTATATAATTTTTATTGGAAAACACTCTATAAATGCACTTAATATTGTAATGTGAAACAATATTTAAATATATTGACATAAGTAAAAATATTTTTTATTTTAAAACTTACCTTAATATTTTAATATTTTGTCAACTTAATTATATTTTCAACTGCAACTTTTTTTTTGTTTCGGGCTCGACTTCCTGCAACAAAAAAAAAACCAGAAAAAAAAAATCCTTGTACATATTTTTCTGCAACGTACTGTAGTACATCACACACAGTTACAAATTCATTTAGTACTGTTGTCTGTAAAATATTTATATATATATTTTATTGTACTCATAGTATTACCAGTCAGTTCAGTTAGTTTTAACCTCCTCCATATTTTGCACTCATTCTGTCAAATTATTTTATTGTCAAATTGTAGCCATTGCACACAATATTTATTTATATGTGTAAATTTATATTTTGTATCGGTGTGTGTATGTATGGATGTATGTATGAATATTTATTACATATTCATATGAATAAATGGATTTCATCTACCATTTATAGTAGATTTTTGTACCAACTTTTTAACAACAAAAATAATTCATATTCATAAAGCATCCTTGTTTTCAGTGTTAATTTGCATAATTATTAAGTAAGGGCTTACAATTGCCCTCTTGTAATTGAAATGAATTGAGAAAAAATGAAAAATATTAATTTGAATTTTTCAACATTTAATTACAATTTTAGTGCAGCACTTTTTTTTTATATTAGTCATTGCAAACACCGAAATCATGATTACCTCTGAATGAAATAAGTCAATATAGAGTTTTTGTAAATTGAAATTACTTGTTTTTTATAAGGGCTTTGCAAAATGTTATAAAAATTTGCCAGAATATATTAGCTTATTAGAATTAAATCACTTGGTTAAGATTGACCGCAAACGCGATTTTTAACCAGATCGAGAAAATCAACACCAAATTAGAGGGAATGAAATGGTAGAAAGCAGTTGAAATACTTCGCTTTTACATTAAGTATTTCAATTCCTCTCGTTTCTTTTATCATACGTACACTCTGCTTTAAAAATATGTACTTGTTTGGGTTGTAATACAGTTTCTTTATTTTTAATGTAAATTTTAGTCATTTGTAGAACAGATTAAATTTGTTACTAACCTTGTAGTTCATTTAAAAAACAAACCACATCAAAAGACTGTTTTATGATTTTACTTTAATTTTTTTCAGTAGTTTTTTGTTCTTTAAAAAAAATAAAAAAAAAATGTTTATTTATTTTTTTCTAATATGTAGTTCATTTTTACTACAATTGTTAGTAATTTTTTACTGAAGTGTAAGTCGTCATTTCTTTAAGTGACTACATTTTCAGTGGTATTTACCTACATAGTTTGTATAAAAAAAATATATATATATAAAGGGTTTTTCAATAAGAGCGCTATAAAAGTTTTTTTTTTAAATTAAACAAAAAGAGTTTTGGATATCAATGAAATTCTTTATTCCTATGAAAGTACGTTCGATACAACTACGTATAGAACTCGATTTCTTTTGTATGGCCACCACGGGCACGCTTGCAGAAGTCCAGACCCTGAACCCAATTTTCGACGGTTTACAAGCATAAATCGGACGATACTGCTGCAATTTTTTACTTGTACGAAGTTCATCAATCGTCGCTGGCTTGTTGGCAAAGACCATAGACTTGACGTAGCCGCACAGGAAATAGTTTAACGGCGTCAAATCGCACGTCCGAGGCGGTCAACCGACTGGACCATTTCGTGAGATAACACGTTCTCCAAACTTGGTTTCCAATAAATTGATTGTGGCATTCGCTGTGTGGCTTTTGGCGCCGTCCTGTTGGAACCACATGTCCTCCAAGTCCATATTTTCCAATTGGGGCCAAAAATATTCGGTTATCATTGAACGGTAGCGATTCCCATTCACAGTAGACACAGAGAGACACATTTGGGCTTTCTTCAACTGAAGCCTCAGCGGCAGCAATATTCTCGACACTACGGGCACTTCTTTGTCTCACTGGCACGGGAACAGTTTGTACTGTGCCTGTGGATTCAAATTTTTTCACTAGACGCTCAATTGTTGATCTGCTAGGACGATTATGACGACCATAAATTGGACGTAGCGCTCTTAACGTAGAGGCCACTGACTCCGAATTTCGGTAGTAAATTTTAAGAATTTCGAATCGTTGTTGGCTCGTATATCTTTCCATCATGAAATGGCAAACCTTCATGAAATGTCAAAAGAGCGGCAAAAAATGTGGCGTCGTTTGCTGTCCCTGTCGGTCTACTTTTGTAGCGTCCCTGTTGAAAAACCCTTTATATATATTTTTTTTTTCAAATTCTGAGTTTCATGCAGTAAAGGGTTAACTAAATTTTGTTTAATTTAAACCTTCCGTACTCATACCTGTTTTGTATGACACTCACTTTACACTGTTGTTGGGGTGCATTTTAGCACAGTGCAAGGATGGAAGGTTAAGTGTGAAAAATCACAAAAAATCGTGACCAGATATTTTAGAATTATTTGTTCTTTTTCTTTTAGTGCGATTTATCAGGATTAGTTTTTTTTTTAAATGCACAAATTAATTTAGTGGTCAATTTACATTAAGATCTTGTCAACCTCCAACCAATTGTCATCGTTAGCACTTGTTCAAGCATAAACAATTGGCAAGAGAAAGAAATATGTATAAAAATACATATCGTCTACTTAATTGTAAAAAGTATTAAAAACACATTCAGTTGTTTTTTGCCGCAGATGCAAAAAAATTTATTCAAAAATATTTTAGATTTGAATTTCCTTATTTTTACAATTTGCGCCAATAAAGTTTATTATAAAAAAAATTAACATACGCGCCAATAACTTAAAGAAGTAAAATTTTTGTTTATTTAAAGCCATTCGCGGAGAAATCATATGCTACCATATGCCACCATGTACAAAACACAATGTTTGTCGGTTTTTATGCACGCAAGCGTATATTTTCCCCCATATTTTAATTGCTAAAACCGCGTACGATCAGGGCTTCCTACATTTTAGTTGACGATACACTTTAAAGCATTCATACTTTGTTCTTCAACACACGTATTAAAATGCAGTAAATGAAAAAAATGTGTTTTAAATTAAATTTTATGATTTTTTAATATTTTAATATTTTTTAGTAATTTAAATTTCAAAATAATTTTTGTAAATTTTAATAATTACTTTGAGTTTGAAATTGAAAATTAAAGTATGTTTTGCGTCATTTTGTATTTAAGTTACAACATTTTTACAAAAAGATTTCATTTGCAATTAGTAGCTATTTTTGCTGGTTGAATTTAGTTGATATGCAGTTTTTGTGATTTTAGTGTCACTTTTAATATTTTAAGACATTTAGTCGATAATTAATGTTGTATGTGCACTCATTTTTTTTTAATCGAGATTTATTTTTTGAGATTTGCATAAAACTTGTTTTGTTTTTTAGTTTTTTTTTTTTAATGTTAATATCATTATTTACAGTCCCTAATTTAATTAAAATTGTGTAAAAGCATTTAGTTTAGTTGACATTAATTAATAAATACGAGTAGTTTACATCAGGCCAGAATGTAATAAGTGTCCTTTTTTTAGCAAACTTTATTAAACTCATAAATTACATTTTTGTATCGTTCAAAGTGTTTAATTAAAAGTAAGTCATTGTTAATAAAAAAAATCAATTTTACCCAAATTAATATTCAAAAAAGTTTTCTTTAAATTCCCTTGGAAAACTTTTCCACAATATAAAACTTTTTATTACTCTTTTTTTTTCTTGGGTTAAAAAATGTAAATGTAAAGACTACATGTATTTACACATAAAACTTTTTCTTTTTTATGTTCAGTTCTTTTTACTGTAGAAATTTCAAAAATTTGTATAAAACTTTAAACAGTAACCATTTGACTTGTACAACTTCAAACAAATACCAGAAATTTTTATTTGTTTAAATAAAATTTAGTTTTTTAGTAAATCTCTATGAAACCATAATAAAATTTTGCAAATACAAAAATTCAACATGTAAATATATGGGAAGTGCTTTTTAAACTAAAACTAAATATATATACAAATAAAAACAAATAATATCGAAGAGTTAGTTACAAAACATTTGTAAAAACGATTATGAAATTAGAAGGAGACAAAATAATTTAAGTATTAAATAACTCTATAAAAATTTAAGGACATCAATTCGTACCAATATAGTGATCTTTAAAATAAAAAAATACCTTAAGGGAACATTTTGCAGAAAAAATTCGCAGAAATGAAAGAGTTACAGATGTTTAAATGTCTTTTACTTAGAAAATCGGCTGCTATTTTGTATCCTATGTAGATGGACCGATTGTAGATCTGTTTGTTTTACAGAGAACTAAAAGATTAAGTCTCTGAGGTAGAAACATTTTTATTTTGTTTTTTTTTTTTATTAAAAACAAAACTTTTAAGTGTATTTAAATTTTTGAGTTTACTTTCGTTCCATTTTAATGGAAATCGAAAGTTCGGTTTAGTCAGTGACTAAAGAATTTATTCGTCTGCAAAAAATATAAAAGTTTTATAGTTACAGGGGAATAGCACAGTGGTGAACCCGAATATAGCACGTTTATTTGTTAAAAAGGGTGGTCAAAAATTACACAATTTTTGTGTGGAAACCTGTCTTAAATTTACGAAATTTTGACTTATTGGTACAATGTATTAAAGTATTCAAGAAACCAACAATTTTTATAGCCATCCCGGCAAAAATAGAGCTTACCAGAAGCGCTTCCAGAAGGCATTATTTAATACGACGCTCTTCCAAGGCAAATAAAGAAGGCATGATTTTTGATCGCGATGTTCCACTTTGTATGTCCATTTTAAAGCGCTTCTTTCATGTGCTCTTAGAAGCAATAAATTCATGCTTTCTTAGGCACTTAGAAGCGCTTTTTGTATTTTGACAACATTAGTGCTTCATGGTATGCATACTTTATTGTTTCATTTTAAGCATTATTCACTGCTCAAAGAAGGCATTCTGGGAAGCACTACAGAATGACTTCCCTAATTGCTTTATAGTATGCAAGGCGGTGAAGTGCTATTTTTTAAGCATACAAATGGAGTTACTGCTTACCAAATCCAGGTTATTTTTTGCCCATATTGTGTACTTAGGGTTGCCACGTATTTGAAGTATTAAAAATAAGGGAAATAAAAGTTATTCGTTAAAAGTGGTCTCAAAGCTGAACGGTTACGAAAATCGAAAAAAGCTAAGACACCGCCTCGATAAAATTAAATAAACATTTACGTTTGCGGAATGAAATTGCAGCAAAACGGAATGAAATTACATCAAAAGTTAATGAAATTGCAGCAAAAGTTAAAGTAAATTTAACTTTTTGTAAAAAACAATACCCTACAGTAAGATAATGTAAAAAATTGTGGGCCCAATACAACCTCCCAGCGAAATAGTAAAAAGCAAGTAAGAGGTTGCAGAACAACTTATATTGTATTATAACAGGTTCTTATTTCAATTACATACCCAATTCTTTTTACATGGAGTTTGCCCTATTTACAATAAGTTATTTACCTCTAAACTAGAACAGGTTGCTTTAGAACCGGTTCTGGAACCAGTTATAAAACTGGTTCTTTGACAGTGAAACCTTACATTTTGACTTTCAGGAACCTTTACTAGAACCGGTTCCATGTAACCGGTGGTAACAGAAGCTGTTCTAGAATGAGTTCAAAGGTAATATGTTCTAAAACATTTTACTGTGCTGTAGAACTTTATCCATAGCTATTGAAAATTTCGATGTTTAGTGAGCTACTTTTTAAAACTATTGACTACATTTTTCGTTGTGTTGGTATTTGTTTGGCTAAATATTTTATTTTACATTTTTATAAAGTTATTTCCTTCAGAAATATGGACTAATCGTCCATAATACAAATAATGGTGTTTTTGACTATTGAGCAATTCCATATGAAAACGATCAAAATTGGCAAATTTTTGGACGACCCCTCTCCGATTTTAAAATAAATAGTCTCAATCGATTGCCCAGCAAAAAATAATGTACCTACATATTTTTTTTTTTTTATAGTGACTGGTTTAGTGGTGGTGTGCACCACTGTCATGTGACAAAATTGAAGAATTCTTCATAAGGGACCTCATTGAAAGTTGTTTTAAAAAAAAACTACTAAAGCGATCGCAACGAGTGATAGCTCGTTGGAATGGTATTGAATCAGGCTTTAATTGAAAAATAAAATTTTCCGAATTTTTCTTGTTAAATAATTAAAAATAATTCAATTATAAAAAATATAAAAACAATGAGAACAAGGTGGTCTCTTAAATGCTCTTCTCCTGTCCAAACAAGGAGTCGGGCCCATTTTTTTATTGCTGATTCTTAAAGCAAAAATTATGAGGAATCCAAAAAAAATAAAATTAGCCGGAAAATTTAGGAGCTTCTGTGAAAAATCGGAAAATTTAATTTTCATGGGAAAAAAGGTAAATTTCTGAGAAAAATTAGGAAAATTTTATTTTTCAATTAAAGCCTGATTCAATACCTTTCCAACGAGCTATCACTCGTTGCGATCGCTTTAGTAGTTTTTTTTAAACAACTTTCAATGAGGTCCCTTATGAAGAATTCTTCAATTTTGTCACATGACAGTGGTGCACACCACCACTAAACCAGTCACTATAAAAAAAAAAAAAAATATGTAGGTACATTATTTTTTGCTGGGCAATCGATTGAGACTATTTATTTTAAAATCGGAGAGGGGTCGTCCAAAAGGTGATCGCTTTCATATGGAATTGCTCTATTTTTAACCAAATTTGTAAATTGATAATTTAAGGTTACTTGTTACATTTCAGAAACATTTGGCTAATTCTTTCTAGATTTTTTTTTTGTATTCCCGTATAATTATAGAAATTTTTTATGTTTTTCAATCGCTAGTCACACGATTTAGCGATATATCCAGCATTTATTTATCAAAGCTAGGATCTCGTTGATAAGTCAGTTAAACTGCTCCATTTACTCTTAGTACTTTTTCTTTTTTCTTAATTAGGCAGTACTCTATATACCATACATCGATTCTCTACACTCAAAAAAAAAGTCCGTATAGTTAGCAAAAAAGTTAGTTGAGTTTGCAAACTTTTTGCTGGGAGTATACTTTCAGAAAAAGTGCTAACATCTGCAAAAGCTTATTTGCTCATAATGTATGAGTTAATTTTCAGCAAAAAATTAGTAAATTCAGTAAAAATCTAATAAACAAATTTAAGTTGATTAAAAACTCTTGACAATGAACTACATTGAAGTTTAACCTTTAACAATAAGTCCTTACTTTAGTCCAAGGACTCACAGAATATCATTAAAGGATATCGCCTTATGTTATAAACTTTTAGAGAGATTTTTATGAAATTTGGTAGAGGAAGGCATTTAATATTAGTATTATGCGCTAGTTGGTAGCATGCTGGCTTATCAGTGTGGGGGTCGTCGGTTCGATTCCCACCAGAGGCACTGGTCTGTTTTCGCTACTGATGAAAAATCTGCTAAATTTATCAGATTTTTCTGCAAAATATTAGCAAAAAAAACTATCAGCAAAAATAAAACTGTTAAATTTTCAAAATTTTAGTAATAATCGTGTGGAATTTTATTTAATTAAAAAATAGCAATTTTCTCTGCTAAGTTTCTTCATAAAACGAACGAAAAATTTCTAAAAATGCTTGAAAAGATTTATGTGTTTTATAAAATTAGCTTATTGATATAACTTCTTCATTGAGTGAATGAAACTTTTTTTAAATAATATTAATTTTTTATAAATTTTTTATGGTAACCTTCTTTAGTTTAAGGAAAAGTTTCATTGGACATGTTAATTGATTTTTGTGCAAAGGTTCATTAAAAGCATGCAGAAAATTCTCTCAGTGTTAACAAAAATAGTTGTCTAGCTTATTTAGAGGAACATTTTATATATAATGATGTTTTTCTTTACATTAACAACGGTAGTTAAACATTTTTTCTATCGCAAATTCCATAAACATTTAGTTAGTAACAAATTTTTAAAATTAAATAGTCGCTTGCAATAAACCACTAAAAATACTTACAAGGAAACTAAATAGTGGTGTAGCCCACAACTCTTAATGAAACTTGGATATGGGGTTAAAGGATACAAAATTAAAAAAAAAAACATTTAATATGAAGCATACCTGCGCAATAAAATTTTTGAGGAATAAAATGGTCAAGTTTTTTCGAAAAATGGTCAAGTTTTTTCGAAACTTAATTGCTTGAGAACTTTTTAATTTGTTTTTCATGCGGTATGATAGATTTTATAAAAGCCTTTCATTTGATACACAATTTATGTATTTTTCCTTAAAAACCGCTATGATATAAGGTCATTGGGACAAATATGAACCCAAATTGTATACCCAAAACATTAAATAGCGCACCTAAAAAATTTGTTTTCCCTATTTTTTTGTCCCCTACAACACATTCAGATTGCATTAAGATCTGCATGTTAGACCACTGTATAGTTAGTTTCCTTGTTATCGTATGATTTGTGAAAATTAAAAACAACAAAATTCCAAATAAAATTTACTGGAATGAATTTGCTACAGTAAGTAATAACAAAATTTTGTAAAGTCACAGTTACACTAAATTAAATCATAAATATTTTTTTTTTTTACATCCGATAACAAAACATAAAAAATTGTCTTGAAATTTTACAGTTCTACATTAAAGGGTTAACAAAATTCAAATTGCATATCCAAATACTATATAATCCTTTAATAGCATCATAGGATAAAATTTTTACTATCAATATTTATGTGAAACTAAAGCACATTTATGTCAAGTGGCCGAAGTAAATTTTTTAGCACCTAGCCATAAAATGTACAAACATAAAGGTTTCAGACTAGATACTACAAGTTACTAGTGATATTAAAGTCGGTTAATTTTCAATACTCGATATTTTTAATTTGGATACTCGATAGTACCCGATACTTTTAACGGTTTTTAAATTTAAAATTTATTTTAATTAAAAATGTTTAATTTTTGTATTAAAAATACAAAAAGTGTTTTTTTTTTTAACTTTCTATATTTTCATATCTTTAGTTAGAATATTGTTCTACCACAAGTCCAAAAATATAATATGATATTGTCATATTAGATTTTATTTGTTGCTTTTCAAAAAAGTTGATCATTTTCATGATAGACAATACAATTGTTTCATTGGCATCACCCAAATCTTCAGTTATCTGCAATAGAAAAACATAATTGGCTTAACTCAAACCGAGACATTACATACAACAGACAAAATAAACTCTATGAGATTTTTTTTATTACAACTTGCCTTTAAAGTAAATGTTAGTAAAAGGTAACTTTAGCTAAAGTCAGAAATAAAGTGAGCTTTAATATTTTTCGTTATTAAATTTCCCAATAAAATAAAATTAATATTTTTGATAATGTGGCAGCACCAAAAGAAAAACCGATTATTTTTGACCAAATGCATTGGTTTATAAAAATACGTATTGGCAACGTACGTATGTGGCAACTTTAAACACATAAACCTCACGTTTAAAGTTAAAGGCAACAATATCTTCCCTTCACCTTCACTTTTAGCTTAAAGTAGACTTATAATAACGAAAAACTAATAATCTGTCAGATAACATCCGAACTTTAGTATAAAACTGACGGATCTGGTAACACTAATTATAAAATCAAACCATTTGAAAAAAATTGTTTTTTTTTGGATTTCAATGCTAATTATATTACCGCAGTCGTATTTTTGTATTGTTTTTCGGTTCAACATACAACTATTAAAATATCGAGTAGTTACTTTTAAGTACCGAGTACCCAAAAAAAAAGAGATAGCTACTCGATACCCACTACTCACGTTTTTACCAGCACTGCCAGCTAATATAGTTACTATGGTATTGACTAGAAAATTATATTTGCTAAGGATACAAAAAAATGAAATTACACCTGGAGACAATGAAAAAATTATACTAACGAAATATACAAACAAGACAGACAGACGGATGGAAGGATTACACTTACAGAATTACATCAATTGAAAATCTCTTAAAAAAAAACAACTACAATTAAAATTACAAGTAAATGAAACTGTTATTTAAATGTATCTATAAATGCAGGAGTTTTTAAATGTTACAAAATTACTAAAAATTTTAGTTAAAACAACTGAAAAATGTATCTAAATTGAGTAACATCTAGAAGTTAAAGTAAACCACATTGGAAAATCTTTATCAATTTTAAATTTTTATATTTGCAACTGCAATCTTCAGCAGTTTAAAACTGTGATGGAAATTGTTGGTAAAATATTTGTTTTATAACTGTCATTAAATCTGCTTTTATTCTTCTTATAACTTTTATGTGGTAGCAGTAAAACATTTGTGAGTGTAGATTTTATTTAGATTTAGTTTGAGCCAAAGAAAATTTAAATTTTTCAAAATTTCTTAAGGACATAAAGGTATGGACAAGTTTTTGTTAGTAAAATAAATATGTATAACTAAACGAATGGCAAATAACTACAAGTAAATATGAAAAGATATAAAATAAATTTCTGAACTTTATTTTTACTACATTCTACAGCATTTCCAATAAAAATGGAAAAACAAAATGTTTTCAGTTTTAAGTACAAAGTAATTAAATATGCATTTCCTTATATATATACAGTATATATATATAAATATATTAGAGCGACTCGCCGAAAAAAGTTAAAAAAAGTGCCCCTCTAAAAATGTGAATTAGTTTGTTTTATGACTATTCCCAAAATATTGTTGGTCTAGACGCCGCCGTTCATGAGCCGGACCGTTTTTAAAAAAGGTCTTTTTTTTTGATTTTTTGGAAAATTTTCGACTTTAACCCACTACACTATACAAGTTATGCACATCATATGAAAGCTTTTTTGAAGACTCGTCTAACGACGTATATGACATGAAGAAGCATGCGCTATATACACGCGGAATTCAGTGAAATGTAATTTTTTTTAGGGTTTTTGCACAAAAATATAATAATTTTGCTGTCACATCAATATATTTTAATCACTATTTGACATAAAAGAAGTTATAAAATACTCTTTTTTTTTTTGACTATTTGTTTTAGGTCGCGATTTACCAAAATTTGGCGGATGTTTTTAGTATGGGCAATATGGGTATCAGATTAACTTTTTCGGATTTAAACTTTTTCAATTTTAAACAAGTTTAAATCTGAAAAATTTCTATCAGAATGAAATTTAACAATATTTTGATGCGAGATTTTTTTTCATTTTATTTTCTTTTACAAAAATTATTAATGGTGTTTTTTTGAAAAGTATTCGAACATTTTCTATTCCAGCAAAAAAAAAAAAAAAAACAACAAAACAGCATTGTTTTCCATTTCTAGACTTTTATAAATTATAAAAATAAAAAACTTGACCTTTATTATAAAGTTTAGCAAACAAAATAAAGTCAAGTTTAAAAGTTTTATTTTTGTTTTTTGCAAAGAAATTGTTTTACATAGAAAACGTTTTGGTAAAAAATGTGCAATAATAGAAATTATTTTCAAAACCAAACGTTATTATAATAAAGTAAACTTGATTTTTTTTTTTTTTTTGTTTTAAATTTAATTTTGACTCATAATCATGAAGACTTTTTACGAAAAAAAAAAAACAACAACAAAAATTGTATATAAATAATGCTGTTTTGTCTTATTTTTCAATTTCAAGGTCATAATAAATTACAAATGCTAACAAACAACACTCCAAGATACTTTTAAAACTGTAGACATAGACTGAATAGAAAGACACACAACAATAGAAACTTTTGCAAAAAAAAAAAAATAAATTTTGGTGTAAAAATAAAACCTCGAATCAAATATATGCTTGTAAGCAAAAATGGTTTAAAACAAAATAAAAACCTAATTTTTTTTTGTAGTTTAAACCAAAAACAACAACTACAAAAGAACGGCAAAAAAACAACAAACTTTCAAATACAACAATGTTGCATATGTAAAACCATCATCTACAACAATAGCAATAACAACACTACTACTTAGATTAACATACACACAAATATAATACAGTGGTGGACAAAATATATGAGGAATTTCAAACATGTTTGACACTGACAAGGAGAGTCTCGCGATGGCTTCTCACCGATCTTAATGAAACTGGGATATGTGATAAATGAGAAAAATAATTGACACATATTTTTTTTATTGGCGCAATCTCATAATCTCATAAAAAGTGTATTAAAAAATAACGAAATTTTTCGTTTTGTCGGTTTATTTCGTATTACGTCAAAGAAATTTAAGACATATGGGGTATCAAATGAAAGAGTGTTAAGACGCATTAACTCGTATTTCAAACATATCCGATAACTTTCATGTATTTCTGCTATTCAAAACAATGTGTTTTTGATATTTTGTTAAGGCTAAAAATTATGTACATTAATGCCTATTTAATTTAATAGAGGTGTCTGAGCATTTTTCAATAGTTGTAATAGTTTACTTTTATGCGACCTATGCCGAAAAGATTTTGATACCTATATTATAAATATTTAAATTAAATAGCAACCCTAAGTTAAAACAAAGGCAATATGGGTACAAATAAATCTGAATTTCCTTAATTTCAGACATATTTACACACAAAAAATAATAATTTAGACCCCACATGTTAACTCTTAAACTTGCGATTGGGCCGCTAAAAAAAATACGTGTCTCTTATTTTGTTCTCCTTTATCACATAAAAAAAAAAAAACCATCGTGAGATACTCCTTTGTGTATGCACTGAAAAAAAATAGCTATTTGCAAACAGAAATTCGGTTATTACGACTCAAATTCAGTTACTACGAATTTTAGTAGGTTGGCACAACTTAATATTAGTTTTCACAACAAATTTTGGTTAATTCATCTGATTTTTAGTTGTAACACCCAAAATATTCAGAAATCTAATGTAAATATCGTTGTACTAATTGAATTTATAAGTTGCTACCATTAATATACACTTTTCAATTTGGTTGGCACTTTATTTCTCTATGTGTGTTTTAGCCGATATTTAAGCATACTAAATCCATTCGAGTAAATCATGTATCTTTAACGGCGCAAAAGGTATGGCGGATTTAAAATTACAATTTGTATTTGGATATAATTAACCCTCAGTCAGTACACTATCATCTAGAATACGCATACGGTACACAGGTGTGAATTAGGATTTTTGATTTTCATACTAGGATTGGAAGAATAAAGAGATTGGCAATGTATGAGTACATGATTTTGTGGTAGAATTTTGTTGCAAATCCAAAAACGTTGCCTAAATTATATAAAAATTCCATTAAATTAATCACAAATCAGCTTAAAAATTTAATTTTTTTTAAATTCATATCAATTAGTTGGATATGCTCAGGCGAATGAATATATGTTTATGCGTGGTCAATTTGGTGGAGTATAGACATGTTTAAAGTAAACTTGAGAAACATTAAAGGTACTTGTAGAAAATGTAGCAGTTGAAATTGTCATGGGTGCGAATTTGCACCTGTGTTCCGTTTGAGGGTTTATATATTATTTTGTCTTGCATTAGTTAAAATAATAAACAAATTTATTTTTTAAGACATAAAAATTACTTTTTTATTGTATTTTTATAAACCATTTGACACATATAAACGGTAAACTGGGGCGGATTCACACCTATTTAAATTTCTCAAAACTCTCTCACTCCTTTATGCAGGCGAATTAACATATGGTTACGCTTTGTAAATTATCTATGTTAACGTAAATAAAATAATTCTTAAAACTGTTTGTAAACAAAGTGGCAGTGTTTTGCAATCTTCATGGGTGCGAATTAGCACCTAAATCCATAACATCCTACTACAAATTTTAATATTAACTCGAAAATTTTCATTGAAAATATCTATTGAAATTTTCTTAAATTTACGTCAGAATTTAAAATGTCAAAATTCAAAAACTTTAGTTTGACATAAAAATGTTTTATTGTTAAGCATCTAAAATTTAAATTTAAATGTACGTTAATCTTAAATTTGACTCTAAATAATCGGACCGGACCATAACATCTCGCTCCATGTATTCAAGTTAACAAATTTTTTCACTGGATGAATCGTGTCAAATTATATACAACTCAATGTAATATTATCAATTTATATACAATACGATCCGCCATTTTTCAGATCAAATTGTATTTCAATTAGATATAATTATATATCAAATTTGAAACATTTCTTTGTTGCATCATGTTAATTTTTTTCAATCGGGCACTCAAACATTTATTTGTCATATCCCGTTTAAAGAAAATTAATACGATGCAACAAAGAAATGTAACAAATTTGATATAGCCTTATATCTAAGTGAAATAAAATTTAATGCGAAAAATAATCTATAGAAAATTACATTGCGTTTGATATGATTTGCTACGATTCAATCCAGTAAAAATTAATTTGTTAAATTGAATACAGAGGGCTAAATATTATGGTCCATTTATTAGGCGCTTAATTAAAATTTAACGTACAGTTCAATTTCAATTTATATGCTTAACAATCAAAAAATTGTATGAAAAACGAACATTTTTGGAATTTGGTGTTTTAAATTGCGATCTTCATTTAAAATAATCTTTAATTAAAATTTTGAGCAGAAGGTTATGGATTTCAAAACCAATACGTCTCTTTTTCACATTTTAAAAACTTTTTTAATTTTTTACATGGGGCAATTTGTTTAATCCCATATATAAATTTTATTTTGCCAATCCAATTATGCCCGTATGGTATAACATGGATGGTATAACATATTGTAAGATACAATTAATATGCCGTTTTATGAATAATTACAGTGGCAACTAAAATTTTATCTTACTATACATGATGTCATACTTAACTATATTAAATTTCACAAAATTGGATCACATTATAATATTTTTTTTACTCGGTATATTAGAACTTAAAAAGAAACGCGTTAATAATAATAAAAAACACACATTTTTGCCGGTTTTTTGATAATTAATTGGGTTACATGCTTTAAATTTAGCAAAATTCAAAATTTTATATACGTGTGATTTTTGAGGTTCTGAATATTGTATTTGCTCCATAAAATGTTAAGTCTTTAGAAATGTTTGATGCCTGCTCGATTTTTAAGGTCATTAAAATCTTTTATTGGAGGAACATTTTCTCGGAATTAATACAGCGCTTTAGTTTTTATATAGCGAAATGTATTTGAAAATAACTGCAGCTGTACCCTGCTTTGAACCCAGTGTAATTAGATGTTTTATTATAGTTTTTAGCCTACTATACAAGTAACTTATAACCCCATAAACTAGTTAATAAAACTTTAATATTCAAAATCAAACGAGTTGTAAATGCCAACAACTTTTGTCCCTCAGTGTATATTAATCATTCATATATTTTTTGTTATCGCAAATAGAAGCAACAACAAATTGTGCAAAAATCTAACCAATGTTTACAAGTTTAATTTATTATTATTATATAAATGTATTAGTTGCCCTTTACCTTGCTGACACACATTTTATGCAAAAAAAAAAAACATAAACTTTCAAAGTTTACAAGTATTTTTTGTTAGCCGACAACCGGTAACAACAACAATACTTTAAATGCGTAGCTATAACCAACATAGTAAATTTTGTATAAATTTACAAAAACTAATCTAAAACCACAAAATTTACAAAACTATACTTGAGTTTTATATATTTTTATTTTCTCAAATGATTATAAGCAGAGCTTTAAAAAATAAAGTCGTGATAGGATAAAAAAAAATTAAAAAAACTAAATTAAATTAAAATTAATCTCATTACGTCCTTGATAAAAAAAAAATTCTATTTTCTTATCACCTGTAGGATCTTTCCAGCAAATCCTCGATAATAGGTTGGTGTTACGGAACATGTTACATGGTAATAAGTTAAACCCCTTATTCTTGCATTACTTCTGGTATTACTGTTGGTATTACTGATTGCCCATTAGTAATACCAAATACTCATCTTTAAAAGTCTTTATGGTATAATAAGTTCCTTTCTATATAAAACTTAATATAATTGAATTTTTATTGCATATTTGATAATATTAAAATAATATTCGATTTAAAAATTAAAGATTTATATAAAATGTTTTTGATAACTCTTTACCTGTAAGTTAAGTGAGGAGTAACATGTTACCGAGGTAGGTAGTTACATCGATGGACATGCCCTTGTTAAAATACTAGAGTTTGTAATAGAAATGTAGCTAATTACCTCCTTATTAAAAAAAGTTTTTTTTTTCCACCCAAAAATCATAAAAAATTTCAGTCATAAAATTTTAATTTAAAAATTTTTAAATTTGAAATAAATAAACAAATAAAAAAAATAAAATTTTTAAAAAAAGAAAACTACAATTATACTGTAGGAAATATGTGTTTTGTAAGATGTTATCAGAATGGATATGCCTTGTTAAAAATTCTTGTAATAATCAGTTACCGACCTTAATTTCTTTTTCCAAACTTATTACTGGGTAATAGAAAGTTTTGCTGGGTTATTCGAAAAACACAATAAAATAAAGGGGAATGCGGTGTACCCTAAAACGGTTGATATATGAACAGCTATTTCTCTGCAGAAAAGACATGTAAGGGAACAGATTAAAGTGAGATATATCTGCATATAAGCGTACACTGAGAAATTGAAAATGAAAACAAAACTATAAATTTTTTTTTTTTATTTTTTTTTTTTAAAGAGAAGCAACACTCAGGAAATTCTTCCTATTAATTAATGTGTTGCTTTCTTTGGAAAGATGATAGTGGAGATATGAAAGGTGGTGAAACATGAAGGGCTTCAAACATGGCAACACTGTAATTGCACGAGATAATAAGTCTTAGAATAGTTGTTGCTCGCCACCTGATGTAGAGTTGGCGAATTTATTGATGGTTTTTTGTTTCATAGCCCTGATTCATTATTTTACTTCGGTGGGGCTAAGTGCTATGGAAACACCGAAGGTGGGCGCAGCGATACATATGAGGGATAGAAAACTCATACATATTATTTTTCTAAATTGATTTTGCCGTCACCGGGAATTGAACCCGGGACCATCTGTGTAACAGTCCAACGCGCTAACCATTACACCACAACGCCCACAACTATGATACTAAAAAAAAAAAAGTGTGTGAACAACACGAGTGTATGTATATGAGTTTGTGGTAATGCTGTGTCTAATTGTGTATTTGTGTCTGTGCATGTTTTTTTTTTTTGTGATCTACAAATGCATTTGGTATTTTATACTGAAACTTTTCTATTTAACATACAGTATATGAAAAAATATTTTGACAATTATGTCTGAAATAAAATATGAATTTATACACTTAGGAAATTATGTTGGCAAAGACGACAGCAATTGTAGTCAAAAACAAATGAAATTTCATTTAATAAAAGGACGACTTACATATCATTAAATTCAACTAACATTGTCACTTGTTTTTTAATGTTCAAAAAATGACTAACAATTGTGGTAAAAATGAACCACATGATAGTAAAAAATAAACAAAACATTTATTTATTTTTTTTTTTTTTTAATAACAAAAAACAACTGTAAAAAATGAATGTAAAATCATAAAACAGTCATTTGATGTGGGTTGTTTTTTTAAATGAACTACAAGGTTTGTTAAAAAATTTATTTGTTCTACAAATGGCTTACATTTACATTAAAAATAATGAAACTGTATTACAACCCAAACAACTACATATTTTTAAAGCAGAAGTTCCCTGAGTGTATATTTAAGAGTCAATTAAAATATTAATTGATTCAAATAAATATTTGTTTAGAAACAAATTTAATTCAAATCAAATACTTTAGTAGATATTTTAAGTTGATAATTTTTTCTGTGTATTGGACGTACCTTGAAACAGTTAGAGTGTACCTTGAAATGCAAATTTTTATAGAGAAAATGTGTTGTTTTTAGACCACGCCTTTCTATTTTTATTCAATTTAACTGTACTATAGTTTAGAATAAATAGACAAAAGGTCAGCTCAGTAATAAACAAATTACAGTTACAGTTTTCAATTAATGTTCTTTTGCACCAAACAATTTTTTTTTGTTTAAATTTACGTTTGAAATGACTTTGTTCCATACCTTAAAGTTATGATACAAAGGTAGAAAGGACATGTTCAGAAAATTGTCATAGAAGAAATCAATTAAACTTACACTTGTGTTTATATATCGCGACTGAACATCTAGATTTCAATATATCGCTCATTTACTTCAAGAACGTCACAACTCAAGAAACATGATTTTTAAGTTAATGACGCAGAATTATTCGTTATTCATGTATCATATTGTGTAAGAAATTCGTATTGATATCTTGTATACTCACCTCTTGAGAGAAATTATTTCGTTATTTTTATCTTCGAGGTGTGAGTTTTTTTTTTTTTTTTTTTTTTTAAATTCATTTTTATTTGCAAAATGTTCTACAAAATTAAAAACAAAAAGCAAATCGTATAATTATTAAAATTAACTGAGATACTGAGTTCCAATGAACTCAATAAAAAAAAAAACTTCAATATTGTATTTTTTACATTATTATTTATATACATATCTACATATTTATTATTTTCTAAAGGGTAGGTCAAGAAAATTTAACCTTCTCAGTCTTTTTATTTCATCACTATCATCTAAAAGATTTATAGCTAATGTATTTGAGTGATAGCTAAGTCTATTGAGGTATCTTTCGCTAAAATTGTTAATTTCATCTATTACTTTTGGAATTCCAAGATCATTGTGTATGTTATTATTATTAATAAACCATGGAGCATTTGTTATTAGTCTTAATGTTTTTGATTGATATCTCTGCAATATTTCAATATTTGAGTTACTGGTAGTGCCCCAAAGCTGAACACCGTAAGTCCAAACAGGCTTAAGAATTGTTTTATATAAAATAACTTTGTTTTCTAAACTTAATTCTGATTTTGGACCTAACAGCCAATACATTTTTCTTGTTTTAATATTTAAGTGTTCACGTTCCTGCCATGTAAGTCTTCTATCAAGATGAAGATCCAAATATTTAACAGTGTTACTTACTGGAATATTAGTTCCGTTCAAATGTAAACGTGGACAATCTTTTTTCTTAACGTAAACGTTATATGGACTGACTTTTCCGTATTTACTTGAATATTCCATTTAATTAGCCAATCTTGTATTAGGTTTAAATTATTTTGAACTAATTCAGAAGCTATAATTAGTGAATTATTAGAAGCAAGTATTGCAGTGTCATCTGCATATGTAGCAAGCAAGGTGTGAGTAAATTGCAAACTTTAAACTCGTTTTCTACAAAATCAAAATTTTTGAGTTATGACATTATTGAAGTAAATGAGGGATATGTTCTTAATCCGGTTAATTTAAAAGGGAATTATGTTCCTTAAGGTGTTATGATACTTGCTATTTTTTGTATTTTTTCTATATTGGAGAACAGTGCAAATATATTTGCATATGAAAACTGAGTAAGTGTAAAGAGTATGATTATACCATAAAAAATCTTGATATGTCAAACAAATATACGTGTGTTATCGATAAATAATCTTAGACTGTCAAAAAAAATATAAAAAATTTTACTTAAAATTGACATTTCCAGATTAAATGTTAGCACTGCTGCCAACTTTTTTAGTTTTTGATCGAAAGTAGCGGGCTTTAACTTTTTTTTTTTGCGATTTTTAGCTTTTTTCGACGGTTTTTGTGGGAACAAAACGTGGGCAATATTGTTTGTTTTGTTTACATTTTATTTTGAAATAACAAAAAAGTATTTCTTGTTCTTTCTCGCATTTGTTGTTTCTTTCAGTCAATCCTAAAAAAATCCAATACAAAAAATAGCAAGTATCATAACACCTTTATATAGGTCTCTTTTAAATGCAAATACAGCCTGCGAAATTTAAATAGTCGCATATAAACGTTATGGATTATTTATTTAATATGGTAGTAATTTTTTTATCTTTTTATATAAAATTAATCATTGAAGGGTATGTTTACACAATATATAACGTTATAATTTTATTTAACGGTACTTTTTCTAGTAAAACACCAAATTTAAAGCGAAATTTAAAAAAACGCACGTCTTAAATTTTAATTTCTTTCATGTGTTGCAAGTCATATTTTTATTAAGGCAATTGAAGAAAAATTTGAGAAAATTGAAAACTTTGGTAGCGGTGCGCCATGGGTTATAGACATCCGATGTCTAATTTGGTTAACGATTTAGTTAAAATTAGGAGCAATTTTAAAATGTAAAAAATGTGGGCGTTGTGGTGTATTGGTTAGCGAGTTGGACTGTTACACAGATCCACCTATCCCCTTTCTAAGGAAAGCTACACATTAATTAATAGGAAAAAAATCCTGATTGTTGCGTCTCTTTAAAAAAAAAGAGATACGAAACATCTGAGAGTTTTGCTGTAAGAACAAGGGACATTTTTCGACCAATTTAGGCAATCAAAATGATCAATAAAAAATGAGAGAACTGTTTTTAATAAATTTAACGAACAATTTCTAATATCAATATCAATAACAGTAATATTATTTTAAATTTATTTTTATCAGAATAAACATTAGTTGAATTCATAGTAATTAAATGTTCTAAAGCCCCAAAACATATTTAGCAAATTCTGAAAAATAATATGTTGTAGGCTGGTCCCCATCCGGATTTCATTCTTGCATAAGGAAATCCTCAGTTAACAATATTCTTAGAATTTTAAAAGATATTTGTTAGTTTAAATCACAAACTCAATGAGAATTTCTTGTCCTTGTCTAGGGGCTTAGCATTAGTTGGGTGGATCTTAGCTTTTGTGTTACATACCTTTTTTTAAAATGTCACAAATAATATTCGGTTTCGTTACGCATTCGACAAAATAATAAATTAATAAAAGCAATCAATGATTTGATCCTTGGATTATTTAAACAAAAAAATAGCAACTTATTTTTTATTTTTGTATGCGAAAACTTTTTGAATCATTATGAATATTGCAATGAAGAAATTTGTCTTTTAATTATAAATAAAATAAAAAGGTTCGAGTTCAGTTTCGGTCGAAAAAATTTAATTTCAAAATTCTTAAAATATTTTAGCGTTACAAATTTTTCACACCATAACCTTATAAATTTGTATGTAGAAAAAATCATTAAAATTTTAATGATTATCTTTTGGTTAAACTAAGATTTTTTATAAGATAAGATAAGGCTCTTTAAACATAATGTTTTTTTGTATTAGAAAAAGTCCTCAAAGTTTTTATGTAGTTTTCAAGATAGTTTCATAATAGAAAAATTTATAATTCTGAATTTTTCATATTAAAATTAAATATTGGTTTACGATTTAAATGTTTCAGAAATACTCGACTTTATTTCACAAATACAAAAGCTTGCGCCTTTTTTCATAAAACAATTAATAATTTTTAACATGTCAAATCAAAACTGTTAACTTTACCTAATTCAATTTTTTTTCCTTATTCAAAAAATGTTTAAATCCAACAACTGTTTAAATCATAAAATCCAACAAATGTTTAATCAAGCAGAAATCCTAAAGTTCTGTAATATTTTTTCTTATTTAATTAAAACAAATTCTTTCAAAAAATAGATTTAAAAAAAAAAATCTCAAATCATTTGGCTACGGCCTTGGAACAAGTATACAAAGTTGGGTTTTCGTCAACATACATACATTTCAAACAATTAATAAATTCCTTCAAAACTCTGTCACCTGTAAGCTTCTGCGAATGTGTTCAAATTCATACTAAGTTAGCGTTAAAAACGAAACGAAATGTAAATTTTTGTATATATTTTTTTTTTTTAGCATAAAAGACCTTCATTATGGCAAAAAAGTAAAATAACTAACAAAAAACGTTGTTTGAGTGACTACGAAAAAAATCCAGTTAAACAAAAAATTATATTATTAAAATGTTTTTAATTTGTTGTAAACTCTATTTTACAACCAAACTAATTAGCATATGAGAGCTCCATCATTTATTATATTTTTTTTTCTGTTTTTAGACATACTGGTAGATTGGTTGGGACCCACTACTGCTATGAATGTGTGTTAATATGTCAGTGGTGGTTTCTATTTTGAATTAATAGTTATTTGAACCTGTAACTTATTCGATATAATTTATTACTAGATTAGATAAAAGATTACAGGTTTTGAATTGAATTATTCAGAAATTATATATGGATTAGTTTGTATGAATTTCACATTATCTTATTGGTTTTCTCAGCAAAGTTTTGGGTTATACTTACTGCATGCACTACCTTTTAAATTATTTCGGAGCTTAAAGTTGTATGAAATAGTATTTCAGAAAATTTAAAGACAATCGAATGTATCTGAAAATCTGAACTAATGTGTGGACTAATTACCTAATATGGGATTAAGTAACTGGTTACTTATATGGTTACCGGGTTCTAAAAAGTAAAGGGTCTATAAATAAATAGCGTGGTCCCGCAGGGATTCGAATTTGGGGTCTTTTGTTACAATAAGTTACTTAAAATGTAAATTAATTGTTATGCTTCGAGTTTCTAGTTGGTGATGTTAAATGTTATACCTTACCCTCATGCTTACAAACAATCACAGACTAATGTGTCTAAATAAAGATTTTCAAAAAATTATTTTCAATATTACTTTACATTTACATTTACATTTACATTTACATATCATGCATTATGTAATTGATGATTGGTAAGTCATTATTTTATGCCTCGAAATAATGTAAAAAGTAACGATGTGTAACTACAAGGTAATCCATGAGTACACAATTGTTGGTAACTCATTAATTTATGTTTCGAAATAATGCTAAAGGTAAGGAGTGTCCATTACAAAAATAAGGCATTATGTAATCCGTCATTGGTAACTCATTACTGTTTGTTGGAAAATAATGTTACAAATAAGGAGTATACATTACCAGGTAATGCATTACTTTATCGCACACATTACCAAAGTTTTGCTGGGTTGTTTGAGATTAAATAGGCTTGCACAAAGAGAGTTTTGTTCGAAGAAAAATAATAAAAAAATTTCAATAAATTAATGAATCTTTTCTTCGCGAAATAAACATAACTTTTCTTAAAATTACTTAAAATCTTCGCACTTTTACTGAAAGCAGCTTTTTAATGAAACTTCTTTATTGAGTGTGTGAAACTTTCAACTAATAAAATTATATTTTTCATACAATTTTACAAAAACTTGCATTACCTTAATCAAAAGTTTTAATAGACGAATTTCATTGCAATTTCATTGATTTTACGCAATAATTCATAAATATCATACAGATTATTTTCTCAGTGCTGGAAATACCCATTTTTACGATCGAAATTAAGGATTTTGTATCATTCAGAAGAGAAAATGAGAAATACTATTTGTAAAAAATTTCGATTTCAAAAAAAAAATTTTAAAATGTTAAATTTAAGATTACTTAACGATGAGCTTTGATTTAAATTCAAATGTCAAAAATATTTGATATAAACAAATAATGAAAATTGTCATTAAACTTATGAAACTGTATACATAAAGTGAATGAAAAATTGCATTACATTTTATAAAATCTTGCATTAGTTTCATGAAAAGTGTCAATGGACGAGTTGCAGATTAACTTCATTGTTTCTATGCAAAAACTCTTTAGTATCTTGCAGAGAATTTTCTCAGAGTTTGTGAACAATATTTTGTGTTCTCTGATTTGATTGAAATTTTCACTGAAGGCATGTTAAGGTTGCAGAGACAAATCTGAAAATTAAAAATGGCAATAATAATTTTTAAAATACAAACTTTTTGGTTATTAATCAATTTTTTATAAATGATTTTGAATAGTCAATTATGAATCTGGAACATATATTTTCATATTATTTATTTTTTTCTAGGGAGTTTATACTGAAAAGTTTATCCAGTAAAAAGGGAACTAACTACATATGTTTGCACTGAAATTAGCCAGTTAATCTACTTTTTACATGATTAAATTATCAGTCTAAACAGACTATTATCTAGTAAAATGGGTTAAACTATTTAAAAAAATGGAAACGGTTTATTAAACAAATTAGTTTTGTGTTAGAAAGATACAGTATTATAAATTTTTCAAAAGTTATAATTTACAATTTGGACGACGATGGCAAATCTGCTGGTCATTTCATTATAAAGATTTTTTAAGCAAAAATCGGATACCAGTGTGCAGCAAACAAATAGACACAAACTTAAGTGCTCTAAAAAAATATCAAAAATCGGACCACCCGATTAAGCTGCACAGTAGCAGCCAATTTTCAATACTAGTTTATGAACAAATCCTTATACGAAAATTTAAGAACTTTAAGTTTTAAAAGCTTTTTATTTTTTGAAATATGTTGATTTTTGAATATTTTTCATAATTGTCATATCACGACCCTGATATTGTAATTCTTATAAATGTTGCGGCATTTAAAAACAAATAGCCATTATTCATGTTTCAAGCAAAAACGAATTAAATTGTAGACATATTTTTATTTTTTTGTAAGAATTTATACTTCGATCGATCAGATTTTCTATATGCAATTGACGAACAATTTTTTAGCACAGAAATAAAGTTTCGTATTTTTGTATCAATTAATTGATCACAAATATAAATGTTAAGCATTTTTATATTTTTAAATAATTTTTAGAGCAGGTCCCATCAAAAAAGTACAAAAATTATTTTATTTTTAAATATATATTATAATTGTAGCCAAAATGTATTTCTTACTTATATATATCCGTTAAAACGAAATATATGCTTTTAAAAGTGCTGGGTTGATAACTAAACTGTGTGTTGTTAAATGAGTTAAATAGGAAGCTATATTTTGGTTGCCACATTGAATTTTAAACATTTCGGAATCATGATGAATGACTGCATGCAATATTCCCAATTGACTAATAAAAATAAAATATGTTGTGGTCGCCAAATTGAATTCGTCATTTTAAGTTTCAATGCAAATTTTGTGATTACCAGCTATCAAACCAGCAAATAAAATAATTTTTAGTTACATCTTTTTTGATTTTACTAAATCTCTGGATTTGGAGGTACTTTTTCAGTTAAATGATACACTTATAATAATACATGCTAAAAATACGAAAAAAATGTCAAAACAACGAAATCTTTTGTAAAATGAACAAATTTTCGTTTATTTTACAAAATTTTTGGTTATTTTGACATTTTTTTGTATTTTTACGCATGGATTATATCAGCGTAGGTAATGGCCAGTCAAACTTAGATATGAGTTTTTTTGGAAAACAAACTGACATATACATTTGTTTAATATAGAGCATAGCTTGTTTTTATTAACCCCCTGTTGTCACATGTAAGTAAGCCGTCGTAAGTCAGTTGAGAATACGTATTATCATCGAAATTATTGAAAAAAAAACATGCAAAATTTTCGAGTGTCTGCACTATGACCTGCAGGTTTCAAATTATATAAATTCAGTATTGCCAAGTATTCCAAATTCAAACATAGGCAGCGAAAAATTTTGTTATAAAATTTATTCAAGTTTGATATAATTTTTATTAAAAATAAAAATTATGTTTTTTTTCGACCTTTAATTGTGCAATGAAAATGAAAATTATTCAAGTTCAAGGCCATACTCTGTATTTCATTATTAGGATATTGTCCTAACAAATAATCTGTATAGTTTTAGTTTTAAAATGTATTAATTGACCACTTTCAGGAATGTGTTGATAGATCTATTTCGGGAATTTTCTAGGTTCCCATCATCAGAACACGTTTTGAAAGCGGTAACAATTCCATGCCAAACATCAAACATTCATATAAACTAGTTTACTCACTACATGAGAACTAATATATGAACTTGAAATTAAAGATTATAACCATTGATAAACAAATAAATTGAAAACTTGTATGTTATGTGCAAGGTCCACCTCTGGTGGATATTCAATACACGGTTTTTGTTTTTCTCTTCTTTTTATATTTTGTTTAGTTTACTCACTACATGAGAACTAATATGTGTGTCCTTTTTAATTTTTTTAATAAATATAAACATCATAATTATTATTTCCTAGTACTAAAATTTACTACATAATAATTATTGTTCCCTCGTACTAAAATTTACTAAATAATAATTATTATTCTCTCGTACTAAAATTTACTAAATACCAGTGAATTGGTAGAACTAGTAATACTAGGCAATATTGCTTTTTTTATTTTGACTTCTAACTTGGTGCAAGTGCCAAAAATTAACTGCCTTCAAAATTTCGTTCTAAATTGAGTCGCAAGTGACAAAATTGTAATTGTTTAGTAAAAAAGTGTGAGTGTATTGAATATTTCGAACTTCTGTTTGCATGTGGCAATGGGGGGTATGAACGATTTTCATCAAAATTCTCAATTTTAATTATTAATTATTCTAAAAAAATTATAATTTGGTACTCGGAATAACTTGACAACCCTGGTAACCATTTCATTATAGGTCCTTTTTTAAGACAAAATAGGGTGCCATCGCGGAGCTTTGGGTGAGAAAAAAATTCTTATTTTATTTCACACACGAATCAATTCTTTAGTCCCTAATGTAGCTGGATTTAAAAATTTTTTGATTTGCATTAAAAAGGTACGAGGGTAAACTCAAGAATTAAAAAAAAACTATCTAAAAATTCGTAGTTTTTTATTTTTCAAAAAAATACTAGACAAAAATTTAAAAATGTCTCTACGTTAGGGACTTCATTTTTTAGCACTCTACAAAACTATTGAAATTCGGTATATCGATCTTGTTTTAAGAAAAAAGCATTTAAAGTAAATATTGCTCATGTAACATATAGAGCAAGGAGTTTGCTTAACAAGTCGTAACCGTTTAATTTCTCCTAGTTTTTCTTAAAAATTTCCAGAGCAACAGGCTATTGAAAAATTAAAAAAAAAAAAAAACAATTAAAAAAAAATATAAATTTAAAGCTAGTAAATTCCTTAAGAAAATCTTGAAATATGTGTCAAAAATTTAAGCCTGTCATTAACTAAACCTTGATGTTCAAAATTCTTCTATAACTGTATAGCAAATAATGTAGTTTTAAAATTTCAATAATGCAACAAAATTCTTTGAAAAAAAACCTTGCTCCAAACCTAATATGGTCAAAAATATTCTTTCAAGAAAACTCAATGGATTAAATATTTCTTCTTTTAGCACAGAAACTTTGTTGTTTGTGTACTTGGAATGTAATTTAACCATATTTACCGCACAATGTGTACACAAAGGTTTCTAACAAATATTCAAAGAAGAAAAAAACTGCCTTTTAGAAAGATTTTTATTTGGCCAAAACAAAACACATACATATAAAGCTAAACCTAAAATAAAGAAAAAAAAATTAAAAACTAAAATATAGAAGAACATTGCATAAAACACAAAAAGCAGACAAAAAAGTATAGTCTACACTATTAATACAATGAAAATGTTTATATAAAACAACAAAAAAAAAAAAAATAACTAAATTACCAATTGCCCCTAAAAGGCAAAAATTCAAACAAAACAATCCAAATAACTGGCTGATCAGAATTAAAATATAAAAAAACACCTAAACATTTTAAAACATGTAAAAAAAAAACAGTCCAAGCCACCAACCAAACGGTCAATACGAGTGGTTAGTTTGATGGTTGATTGGTAGACGTATGTACAGTAAAACACATTTAAGGCGAATTATTAGTTTAATTCGATGATTTTGTTATCAGTTTTTTTAAAAAAATACTCAGAACGTTTGCTTCTTAGCGAAAGCTTAAAATTTTTAAAAAGTAAATATTGACAGCCCTGTTTATATTTTTTTATTCGTCAATCAGATAAAAAATCTTTTATTACAAATATTTTTGAAATTCGTACCGGAATGAAATTGATTGATTTGATTGATGAGATTGATTGATTGAGTTTTGTAAATCGATTTAAAAAATTAAATGAAAATGTCAACACAACGTTTAAAAATGACAAAAAATACTTTTTTAGAAACTTCCTCATATTTCTTTCTGAAATTTCCTATATTAGAGTATAGACACAATGCAAAGTTCCCAGGTTTTTTCTATGTAATTTGACATTTCATTTTGTGCACCGATTTCCATGAGAGATAAAACTTTTTTTACTGACCGGAATTTCTTATTTATTTGTTTTTATGCGGAAACTGTTATACTAATGTCGCCAAATTTTAATAAAATTATACACAATTGTGAATGGTTAAAATAAATTAAAAAAAAAAAAACACTACTCAACGGCCAAAAAAAAAAATGTCTTTGAAAACCATTTTTTTTAATATACCCATCTGGAAGAACAATTCTTATTTGCGGTTTTTGAAATAACGCTGTTTTTATATTAACATCATTCACCTCCCCATTTTCCGTAGATTTTGCTTAGTTTTTAGAAATTTTTTCGCAAAATCAAGAAGAAATATAATATACATATATACATAAATAAAAATCTACACAAAATTATCTTTAATTTGAGTACCATCATGTCGGTGTTTGTATCAGGATATCGTAAATTGTAATTTTTTGCTGTATTCCTAAGCAGAATATAAAACTTTTCCTATAAAAAAAAGTCTACAAAATCTGAGATTTTTCTTGAAAAAAGTGTTTATCTATAGACAAAAGCGCTTAGAAGATAAGGGTTTTTCATAGCAAAAAATAATACTCAATCCCTACGGTTTTTATCGTATGGAAATGTTTTAAGAATCTATTCCTAATTATTGTAACATTTTGTATTAATAAATTATTCTTAAAATTATTTTTTTATTTTTCGAAAATATCCATATGGGGAATAAGGAGTCAATTGACCTAAAAGTGACTGGTTAAAGAAGGAGTTATCATAGGACTGGTATAATTTAATACTGAAGTGGGTTAAGCAGTGTCAATTGTCCTAAAATTAACAATAATGTGACTGGTAAAGGGAGGACATACCACTTAACAAGAATGCTTATTAACACGAAAAAGCCAGTTGGCCAGAATTTTACCCATTGGAAGCTGTTAAGTTTTCGTTTATTTTATATTACATGGCCCTTTTGCGACAGTCTTGTGGTAAGCAGATCTTTGGTAAGTCCTGTGGCATGCCACTATGTGGTTTAAATCAGGACAAATGACCAATGTTAAAGTTGCCAGTTGTTTACATAGGGTAGGGTTTAGCAGAGGACCGGTCTCTGGCACGAAGGGACCGATCCTGTGGCACACGCAGAACCGGTCCCATTCCCCATAGGGATATTGTATTTTTGGTAAATTTTCGCTAAAAAAAATTTCAAATTTCACATATTTTCCGAAAAATGCCTACGTTTCAATGTAAATTTGAGCATAATGTGTGTAATTTTTTCATTTACGCACTTGTAGTAAATTTACACAATTTATAGTACACTTAGAATACTAGTTAGGTAAAGACCACTGCAAATGTAGTTAAAAACAAATGAAATTTTACTTAAAGAAAGGACGACTTACATCTCATTAAATTCAACTAAAATAGTCATTTGTTTTTATATTTCAAAAAATTAACCACAATTGTAATAAAAATGAACCACATATGTTAGTAAAAAATAAACAAATATTTATTTTTTTTTAAATAACAAAAAGCTAATGTAAAACAATGAATGTAAAATCATAAAACAGTCATTTGATGGGGTTTGTTTTTTTAAATGAACTACAAGGTTAGTAAAAAATTTAATTTGTTCTACAAATGACTGACATTTACATTAAAAATAAAGAAACTGTATTACAACCTAAACAACTCCATATTTTTAAAGCAAAGGTTCCCTGAGTGTAGGAGTATAGTTTCCTACAATAAATTTAAAGAAAATGTAATTAGAGTGTACATTGTTAGGTGTCCTGTGTGTTCGTTTTATCCAGTCATTACTGTATTTCGATGGAGTAATACAGAATACGGTTGTTGCTATATGTTCATTTTTTTAGGACAACAATTTATTTGTTGTGTGCTGTGTGGTATTTATCTAAAGGTAGGTAAACATCATCAATAAAACTGGAGGGACATTACATACAACCACACATTATATACATAGAATATGCCCATTAGGAAAGTTTTATCCTTGTAAAACGTTTTAAAGTTAGCGACATAAAATATTGATTTGAACAATTTTTTAAAAATCGGTAAAATTTTTCCTTAAATAGGAATTATTTTTAACAAGTAGAAGCATTAAGGACATCTGTGTTGAATTTGGTATGCCCTTCACTCACTAAGCTGACTTTTTTGGAATCAAACTCAAGAAAAAAAAATCGCAAGAAAAAAAATTTTGCGGAAAAAATTTATAGTTTTTTACTCGATGCATTTGGGGCGCTTTTTTAAATGTTGAATTTTCATTGCCAGAGAAGACAAAATACAACAAAATTAGTTTTTATGGCAAAAAAAGGCAAGAAAAATCTAAACTAAAAAATGGATAAAAAACGATTTATACTTTAAAAAAGAAGTAACAATTTTTGGAAGCAATTTGTTTTTATGAGTAAGAAAGGACTTTAAGCTAAGAAAATATTAAAAACAATTAAAGCACAAACATATGAAGAAAAAACTGTTTTTAAGATCTAAAATAAAAAAATCCAAAAATGGAAATAAAACACATATTGCATATCAATAAAAGTCCATTGAATAGCGAATCCAACAGTGCATTATACATGCTCAAAGATTTTGAGTTAAGGAAGAAAATACTTAAGTTACACTTTGATATCACGAGAAATGTAAACGAACTATGGTTTGTCATAAAGGATTTGACGCTAAAGTCTATTTTATTTTTTCTTAAATTCGTAACGGTACGTTGTAGAGTTGTGAAATTGAAAGGGATGAACCAAATGTTTGAAAAATGCCAGAAAACAGACTCGGTAGTTGCAACCGTATTTGTAGCCAATCGAATGTTTTGGTTGCTATCTTCGAATTTCTATTGAGACAAACGAAACCATATTTTCATATCCGATTTCCTGTTGTTTCAGTCGAAATATTGTTAGAAGAAACAAAAAATTCGATCACAGCAACCGAAGCAATTTCGTTAGCCATGACCGAGTCTGTTTTTTGGATGTGGCGCTTAGTTACGTCTTTTTGACGGCTAAGGCTCGACATAATACCAATTTAAATGAATAATTTCGTGGTTTCTTTGCATTTTTACTCATAACTTTTAAATGAGTCCACCGATTTCAGTCATTTGCAGTACCAAACTGCTCATAAAATCAAGAAATGAAATGACCAGAAACTAGTAACCCACCTTCTACTATATATTAGAGGTGTATTTTGTATTTTAACAGAAAGACGGTTAACGCTATATACACTCGTGCAAAGTAAGATGGTGGTTATTAAAATAGGCACTTTTCAAACCAAATTTTAAAGTTAATAAAGAATTTTCTTTAAGATTATACTAACCCCATACACTCATTTAAATATGCGATAGCGGAGAAAGAAAAAAATTCGCACGTTCATCAGGGTTGAAAATTGTGGTGAAAAGTTAACCTGTTTTTCGTTTTGATAAGGGGCATTTTTATGAATTGGCTTAAGTAATAGTACTCAAACGATGCGTATTGAAGAGCTACCGAAAATATTACAAAAAATTTCCTATGCTACTATATTAACATAGTCAATTTAAGATCTTAAAAATGGTATGTTTTGTTTAAAAAAAATTGTCTTACTTTTTTGTCAAAAAAGACTCCAAAGTTTCGGGTTGTAGTGATTATTTTTGAAAAAATAATTATAATTTTTTTAGATTGGTTTCGGTCCACCTCATAATTTTAAAGTTTTTAGCAAAAAATATATCTATTGTTCACAAGGGGTGTGCTAAATGTCAATCGGAAATAGAGATGAAAATTTTTATTTAACAAATATACAACATAGAAAATAGTAGCCTCAGGAAATTCTGTTTTAAATAGTAGTAGTTGTTTGAGTAGTAATACAGTATCTTTATTTTTAAATGAAAAAACAGTAATTGTCGAAGAAATTTAATTTTTGATTACATTAAAATAAAAAAACTCATCAAATTGCTGTGCTATGAATTTATATCCATTTTATCAGTTTTTTTTATTATTATTTAAAATAAAGTAAGAGAAATAAACGTTAGTCAATTTTTTACTACATTTGTGGTTAATTTTTACTAAATTTGTGGTCCATTATATAATAACAGTCAAAAACAATGTTAGTTGAATTTAAGTCGCCCTTTTTTAAGAGAAATTTTATTTGAGAGAAATTAAATTTTTTAAGAGAAATTAAATTTGCAGTGGTATTTACCAACATAATATTTTAAGAGTACGACACAAAATTTGTACCCATGTTAAGTGTAATATATACAAGTGTTCTAACAAAGAGAAACCCATAAGAAAATCTTCGTCAAAGTGAAAATAAAATTTTACCATCTCAATAATAATAATTTTTAAAAAACCTGTTATTAAATTTTGAAGAAAACAAACGTAGCATTAAATAAACAAGTACACTTAGGATAATATGTAGGTAACGACGACTGCAATTCTAGTCAAAACGAATGAAATTTCACTTGAACAAAGGACGACTAACATTTCATTAAATTCAACTAACATTTGTAATTTGTTTTTAATGCTAAAAAAAAGTACTAACAATTGAACCACATACGATAGTAAAAAATAAACAAACATTTACTTTTTTTATTTATGTAAATAACAAAAAACAACTGTAAAAAATTAATGTTAAATCATAAAACAGTCATTTGATGTGGTTAGTTTTTTTAAATGAAGTACAAGGTTAGTAAAAAATAAATTTTGTATACAAATGACTGACTTTTACATTAAAAATAAAGAAACTGTATTACAATCCAAACAACTACCTATTTTTAAAGCAGAGTGTGATATGATCTAAAATGTTAACTAAATTTATATTTAAAGTATTTCTCTTTGCTTATATTAAACCGCCAATACAATTGTACATTTGTAAAAAATGTAAAAACTATTGATTTTCTAATTGCCCAAATATATTTCCAATTGGTATACAAAATTTAGATAAACCTTTGAATGTAAACAGTACAAAATCAAATGTTTTGGTTGTAGACTTTTTTTCGTATGAATTAAACTAATAAATATAAAAACAACAGCAGCAAAAGCAACAAAATGGCCTTTGCAAATACGTTAGTTTGCCAGTGTAAGTTAAGGCACTTGCTATTTTAGAATTTCCTAACGATGTTGTCTATTCTAGTTGCACATGTTTGTTTTTTACTTTTTTTTGTTGCAGTTGTTGTCTTGCAACTTCATGGAACAACTAGAGCCAAACATAAGATTAAATACAAACGAAACAAAAAAACTCCAAAGAACAGTTAGGTGATGCCTAATGTATACTTTTGTTGTTGGTATTACAACAATGCAACTGGTTTGGTTATCAATATCAAAGCCTTTGGAAAAGTAACAACAACAACGACAACAGCATTAACTGCAGCAACTGCAATAAGAACAACAACAATATCAAGTGCAATAATCGCGTTATACTTCGTGCTTTATAGTAACAGCAACAACAACAGCTTCCTTTACTGTATTTAAAAAAAAAAAACCTTATATGATAGTTGTATGTTGCAAGTTTCAATAATTTTGTTGTTGCTGCCAATTTTTGTATTTTACTTTTTTTTCATAAAAAAAATAAGAGTACAGTGCACACATTTCCACGCTCGTGTAAGCATTACCATCAAAAACTAAAAAAAAAAAAAAAATCAACAAAAAACCTAAAACCTGCTTCTCAAAAACTGACTTTAATATGTTTTATACCAACAGGTTGCATGATTTTTTTTTTAGTTTTTGTTTGTTGCATTGTTCCTATGAATGCAGTTACCTACAAAAACCACCACCAACAACAGCAACAACAACTACTACTAGAACAAGTACAACACTAACTAACCAACACAAAAAGATATTAAATAGCTATATAACAATAACTACAACAACTTTAAAGTACAACAACAAATGCAGAAAATAGTTAAGTTAAGAAGTTAGCAGTAAAATACCATTAAAAACTGTAAAAACTGGACGCATGCGCAAACACAAGAAGTGGTTCTGGTGTTTTGTTTTTTTTTTTTTTTTGTTACCAAAAACAAAAATAGCTGAAAAACTGAGATAATCATTTACAAGTGCATGGTTTTTGTTGTTGTTTAAGATTTATGGCATCTAAAAGGTAGTTAAACTGGTCATATTTTAACTGCAGTTTTTAATATTTATTATTGATATGTAGATAAAATTTGGAAAATCAACTATGCATTTATAACTGTGTTTTTGTTATTATTTAGCACCACATAAATAAATCTAATTTTTTAAGGATTTGTTTGGCTTATTGTAAGTTATAAACACACTCATAGAAATAAATCTGAAAAATACCAGAAAAAGTTAATTCAAATTATTTAAAAACGACGTTGCAAAAAAAAAAACTACTAATATTAGCAGAATTTGTTTTCTAAATATTAGTAAACTAAAAACAGCAAAAAAAAAAACTTTAAAATTTTTTTAGTTAAATTTTTTGTTGATTCCAGGAAATTAGTGAAAAATTATATTGCAGTGGAGTTCGGTTATAACGAACACTGGTTGTCTGACTTTGGACTGTATGTGCCTTGGGTTAGAGCAATTAATTTCTCATATTGGTTTATTAAAAATTAAAATATTGGTCAAGGGGAAAAAAATAATAGACAATTATTAGAGGAATTGTGTACAAAATAGTTTTATTATGTAATTCAAGTTTACCTTATGCCGGATGGAGAAAGAATAGTGGGAAGACTTATTGGAGAAACATTAAAAAGCTTAGGTTAGTTACATATATACTCAAATTGATGAATGGCAAGATAAACAATATTTCACCATTAAAATTCACAATGGTATTTACATAGTTTACATTAGTGTAAAAAGTGTAAATTAAACTTTAAGTGAAAGTAAAAAATAAAAATTTAGTCAGCATAAAATTTTGCAGAGTCAGCAAAATTTTAGTGAGGAGTTTGCATGTAGCCCCGGTAGGCTATTTGGTAGCGTGCTGGCTTATCAGTGCGGGGGTCGTGGGTTCAATTCCCACCAGAGGCACTGGTCTGTTTTCGCTACAACGCGCCGAAAGCCATAGTAGCTAGTGCTCGGTTAGGGTAATAGTATATAATTTGTAATTATATAATTATTAATTAATAAAAAAAAAAAAAATTTGTTAATGTCAACAAAAAAAACTAAATCTAAACACACCAGAACTTTTGCTAATATGTAGTAGATTCAAAATTAAAAAATCCTTGCTAAAAATTAACAAAGTTTTTACTGAATATTAGTAGGCTAAAACAAAATTTAAAAAAATTGTACAAATATTATACTTTAGTTAATTTATTTGCTGAAATTCCAAAAAAAAAAATGTTTGTGATTCATTAAAAAAAAAAATTGACAATACATTAAAAAATATAATAATGTCCCTACATTGACGACATGAATTAGTTTAATTGTTTGTTTGTTTGCAATTTACCCACCTTGCATAAATTACCACTACACTGATAATAATCCATGCGTAGTTTCGTAATTTTATGCATGATTTATTGTGAGTGTATCAACAGTTAGTTTACAAACACACATTTTATTTGTACAACATTTAAATGCTATATTGTCTTTAATGTAATTAATAAACAATTTTTTTAACAAACCTTAATCAACATAATATTTGAGTTTTTTATACAAACAAGTTATATGTGATATATTTTTATATTTGGCGACTTTTTGTTTTAAGCATGAAAAACTTATACAAAAATCTTCCACAGTTGATTTTTTATATGTATGTCTTATAAGAGATGTACTTTTTAGTCTAATTTTCCTTGTCTGTACTACATCTTTATAAGCAGCGACATCTACGTCAGTATGCGTGCATCTATCAATATGGCTGTTATACAAACTATTAATGTACTCATCAGCACAATGCTGATATCAATATAAATTAGTAAAACATTATTAAAATATTAGTTAAAAACAGTTAAGCGATTAATAAGAATAACTAAAATTTTAGCTGAAAACACAATTTCAGCAAAAAATTGGCTGACAAATAGTAGTAAATCAAGTATGTTTACAAGACATTTAACTAATTTTGCTACTAACTTATTTTTTTGAGTGTATTTTATACACCGGTTATAATGAACTTTTTTAAAAGGAACGATTTTTCTGATCGCAACGTATTTACTACAGTCATTGAACCTGTTCAAAATGATAAAAGTTCCCTGCATGGCGACCTGCCCAAACCCCTTTGACCAGAAAATGATCGTGGTAAAAATATCGGTTAAACTATGTAAATATATCCGTTCTTAAACAATTAAGAGATGATCTTGAAATATGGTATGTGTGTTCCTGATCACACGTAGACCTTCCATTAGAAAAGATTTTTGGAAATTCCTACGGGAAGGGTGAAAAAGAACGGCCAATGGTTGGCCAGGCAAAACCGCTTAAGCAACATACGTCTTTAATGCCTAAAAGTTTTAACTTTAATTCATATGCTCCTTGAAATATGATCTAATGGCTAAAAGTTTTGAATTTAAATCATATGTTGTGGGCGTTGTGGTGTAATGGTTAGCGCGTTGGACTTTTACACAGAAGGTCCCGGGTTCGATCCCCGGTGCCGGCAACATCAAAATAATATGTATGAGTTTTTTCTATCCCTCATACGTATCGCAATGTCCACCTTCGGTGTTCCCATAGCAATTAACCCCACCGAAGTAAAATAATGAATCAGGGCTATGAACCAAAAAGCTTCAATAAGTTCGCCAACTCTCCATCAGGTGGCGAGCAACAACTGTTCTAAGACTTATCATCTCGCGCAATTACAGTGTTGCCATGTCTGAAGCCCTTCATCTTTTCCCACCTTTCATCTCTATACTATCCCTTTCCAAAGAAAGCAACACACTAAATATAGGAAGTATTTCCTGAGTGTTGCCTCTCTTTTAAAAAAAAAAAAAAAAAAAAAAAAAAAAAAAGGTTGGTACAAAGGCCGAAAACAGAATTTGATAAGGGCTAATTCACTGATAAGTTATATTTTAGAACTTTTGAAATGAACGGTGTAAAATGCGGGTTTATTTCGGAAAATGCCTGCTCCTAAAAGCCGCTTAAGTAATGATCTTAAAATTTTGTTTGTCAATACATACACTGATAGAAATTTGTGCGTAGTATTAATGATTTCTTTAATTAATCCACTGAATTTTTTCATAAAAAAGTCCCCAAAGAAACGTTTAATTGAGTCAATGAAAGGTGTTTCATTAAATCAATTTTCGTGAATGGTTTCATTTTTTTTTTTTTTTTTTTTTTTTAAAGAGAGGCAACACTCAGGAAATACTTCCTATTTTTAGTATGTTGCTTTCTTTGGAAAGGGATAGTATAGAGATGAAAGGTGGGGAAAGATGAAGGGCTTCAGACATGGCAACACTGTAATTGCGCGAGATGATAAGTCTTAGAACAGTTGTTGCTCGCCACCTGATGGAGAGTTGGCGAATAAAGTATATGAAATTTTTTTCATTAATCCTAGCCTACTCGTTATGAAAGTTTCATGTGTTTAATGAATAAAATTCATAGTTTGTATAAAATATTTTCGTTGGTATTTAATAATTTGCGCTTTTTATGATTATTTTAGCATACAAATTACAAATTTTGAAAATAAAATTTTTTTATCCATAAAAAAGAAATATTTTAATTATTGTACTTTTTTTAAATTATGTATATTAAGAACTTTAATGATTGAAATATTTTCTTATGTGTCGGTACAAAATATGTAATTTTTTATCGATCTGGCTTGGAATTCTGTAGAACGGTCGACGATTATAGTCCACTTTTTGTAGTTAAATTACGACCATATTAGATAAAAATGTTAAATATTGTTAACAATGTTGTTAAAAAATAAAAATTTATTATCGTTTAGCATAATGTTTTTATGTAACATCGTCAAAACGTTACAATTTAGGTCTCGTTTTGAACACAACTATTTAAATTCGTCAAAATGATAATACAAAAAAAAAAATTTTTTTTTCTTATTACAAGTCAAAATTTTTATTGAAAAAAATTTAAAAATTTTTCATTGATTTAAAGAATTTTTTTTATGAAATTATAAAAAAATCCTAAAAAATGTTAATGAAAAAATACCAATATTAATGAATTTTCATTCAGTTAATGAAATTTTTCCTTAAACCAATGAATCGATTTTAATGAAATCGTTTCATTAATACTATGAAGGAAAATTCTATCAGTGTACAGCATAACTGTTGGATCTACGAACTTATAAGTTGGTGCAGGCATTCGCTATAACTGCGTATTAAAAAATGTTTACCGGGAGGGACAAAAATACTGCCAGCACAAACGATTTAGGCAAAAAGTTTTGTAGTTAAATTAAATATATACATATATTTTATTTTTTTAGGTATGGGTAAACTTATTGAATATATTAATCTTGGTATAAATGGAGTTTAAAAGAAAGAAATTCCACCTTTATTGTCCTATTAAGGTAGAAATCTGAAATTTGAATTCACAAAAACAGGATAAATTAATTTATTGAAGCAAATTTCTTAAAAAATAATTAATTTTCCATCATAATATATTTCTATATATAAAGCTGTCAGTAACGAATTATTAGGCTTTTAAGCTCGTTTTACATAAATGGCTATAACTTTGTAAATTAGCCATGGATATTTTTAATAATTACATTATATTCATGGATGGAATATGGTCTCTACGCTTTCCTTGTTTTTCTTGTCAACTTTTGTAATGACAAAAATAAGCGCATCAATTTTGTTTATGCAATTCATTTATTTGTTTTTAAATAATTTTTTCTTGAATAAACGCAATTGTTATTATTTCGATTTTTGTTGGTAAAAAAATTAGCTCAATGCAAAAGAAACTTATGCTTTCGGTAATTGTTAACATACTGCTAGTTATTCTAGTGTATCTCAATTATTGTGATGCTGCAGTTGTTAATGCTATACCATCAAATAGTCAATGTTATGGTTTGGAGTATAAAAATCATTGAAGCATTCAGTATATAAACTTACAAATATATAACGGGTGAACAAAAAAGAGGCTGCATATTTAATTGTAAAAATATTGTATTCAATTTTTTAGAAGTCCATGAATCAAAATTTCTATTACTAAAAAACTAAAAAATAGAACCGAATTTGTCGCCAACTGAATTTAGGAAGTTGCATTATTCGGTTACAGCTTTCGACATTTTCAGTTATGTTTAACATACTATAAAAGTATATTCAGTACTCCCAACCGAATTTTGTATATTATTACATTAGAGTTAAATAATACACTGTTTCCTATATTATTCTGTTTTATTAATTTTTTTAATATAAAAGTATACAATTATTACATAATAAATAAAGTTAAAAAATATAAAAAAAAAATCAAAAAGGTAAATTGACGTAATAAATACTTCGTTGAAAACTGTAAGCGCTCTCATATTTTAATCTGCAATAGCCTTCCTTCTGATAGTCCATGAGTATCCCTATGGGGAATGGGACCGGTTCTGCGTGTGTCACAGGATCGGTCGCTTCGTGAGAGAGACCTGCTAAACCCTACCCTATGTAAACAACTGGCAACTTTAACATTGGCTTGTCATAGGAGGGGGTCATATGTCCTGCTTTAAACCACATAGTGGGATGCCACTGGACTAACCAAAGATGGGCATACGACAAGACTGTCGCAAAAGGGCCATGTCGTATAAAATCAACGAAAACTAAACAGCTTCCAATTTGTAAAATTCTGGCCAACTGGCTTTTTATTCTTAATAAGCATTCTGGTTAAGAGGTATGTCCTCCCTTTACCAGTCACAGGATTGGTAATTTTAGGATAATTGACACTGCTTAACCCCCTTCAGTATTAAATTATACCAGTCCTGTGATAAGTTCTTCTTTAACCAGTCACTTTTAGGTCAATTGACTACTCATCCCCATAGGGATATTATTGCAGCGAAATTTAGTTGCTAAATAAAGAAGACAAACATTTTTGTTAGAAAATTTAAGTCATACATATTTTCACAATTGAACTGACCTGAACCATTCCTTTCTGCCAAGATCATCTTTTCAGCTTTTTTTCTTGTTGATTAAGATTATTTTATTTATTTATTTTTGTTTTTTTTTCATATCCAGTACTAATTTTTTATTTTGATACGGTTGTGTCTATCGATCATTACCAGAATTATGTTTTTTAATTCAGTATTAGTTGGTTTTACCAATTACTGAAGAATTGCAAAATAAATTTGATTGTATTACTGTTTTAATTAAGAAAATTCAGTAATCCGTATAAAATTTGTTGTTCAGCAAAGGATTTTTTTTATATTTTCAACCGATGTCCAACTAACTTTCTGTGTGTAGTTATCTTAAAAAAAAACACACACACACAACGATAAAATTAAATCGGTTTAAGTTTAAAAATATAATTGTAATCCGATATATTAATTGAAATATTTGGATTTATTCCGATTTTCTTAATTTTTTTTTCGATAATCTGGGAATAAGTATTTTTATTATACCAATGTCTGTTCTTTTTTTTTTTTTTTTTTTGTCCATTATAGCTAGTACACACTGTGCGTATAATGCACTTACCTGAATAATTTTGTTAATCAGTGTCTTTTTTTGTTTGCTTGTTCATATTAATTTATATACCCAAATGCAAATTATATTATTTGGTTTCTGTCCGTAATTTTTATTAACTAAATTCTAGTTTTATAATTTGTCTAAAAGCATTTGCAAAAATCAAGTTCTCAATTTTTATTGTATTTTTTGCCAAAAATTCCACTACATAAAAATGCTGGTAGCAAATGGAGTTTTTTTTTTTGTTGTATTTGTTGGGTGCTGCTTATTATTGTAATTTTGGATGCGCGTTTTAGAACCAAACAATATAAAAAATAGCAACAAATTTACTAACGCTTACACATACTGAAACAAATTTTTTTGTTCAAATCACCGTAAAATATGTAAATTTATGAAAAAAAAGAGAATCCCATACAAAAATGTTAAAAAATATTCAAATTAATATAAAACGTTTATTTTAAATATTCACACACACACACACACAAATGTGTGCATTTATTATTTAAGCACACATACATAAAATTTACATGTGTATGCGGATGTAGTTAAGCTAGTTTTATACATGCACTGATAGACATAAAACGATTTGAGTGAATTTTTAATATCATATTTGATTTTAGGGATGAAAACCAGTTCAAATTTTCCAAAATTTCTTTAAATTATAAAAGACGAAATTGTTGACGAATTTATAGGGAACATGGGTTAATGTGGGAAATCAAGATATTTGGTTATATTAATTTAGTTACCTAAATTATATTAGGTAATATACAATAATAGACAAAATATTTTTGATAAAACTTAAAAAGTTTTGTGAAAAATTACGTTACAGAAAAAATGTCAAAAGTTAGCAGACTATTTTACTAAATATTACTAGGAAAAGAATAGCAAAAATAAATCTGCTGAAAATACAAAAATTTATTATATTTGAGCATAATTTGATTTACTTGAAAGTAGTAAAAATAATCGGGTAAAATCAGCATAAAAATTCGCTAGTTGTTAGTAGACAAACAAAATTATAAAAAAAAAATTAAAATTTTCAAAGTTATTTTTAATGCGAACAAAAATCTGCCCTTCTGAAATCAACAGCCTACAAACTTTTAAGCAAACATTTATGTTGGTTTTAACAAAATTTTCTGTTATTTCCATTATACTAAATTGAAGCAAACATTTTGTTGGCATTACTGTTTTTGTTTGCTGGTTTTAGTCTGCAAATATTAACCAAAAGTATTTCTTATATTAGCAGAGTAAATTGCTATTTTCCTGTTACCAAAATTTAACTCGGATAGAACTAAAATTTTGTAAAGTTAACAGTTTTACAAGTTTGATATGATTTTTATTAAAAATAAAAATTATGTTTTTGTCTACCTTTAATGGAACAAAAAATAAAAAGGAGGAAAAAAACAAAAAACGTGTATTGAATATACACCAGAGGGTGACCTTGCACATAACAAACAAGTTTTCAATTTATTTTTTGATCAATGGTTATAATCTTTAACTTCAAGCTCATATATTAGTTCTCATGTAGTGAGTAAACTAGTTTATATGAATCTTTGATGTTTGGCATTGGGTTTGTTACCGCTTTCAAAACGTGTTCTGATGATGGAAACCTAGAAAATTCCCGAAATAGATCTATCAACACATTCCTGAAAGGGTCAAATAATAAATTTGAAAACAAAAAACTCTATAGATTATTTGTTAGGACAATATCCTAATAAAGAAATATAGAGTATGGCCTCGAACTTGAATAATTTTCATTTTCGTTAACCGTTTTATTTTTGTTGTTCTTATTCTATTAACACTTTGAAAAAATGTCTGTTTATTTTAGCAGATTTTTCTGCTATTTTTACAGGTTCATTTGTATGAGTGTAGAAAGTTTACTGTATACAACTTCTCCCCAAATTATCCTTATTTTTAAGAATTTTTAGTAATTACTGTAAAATGCATAGTTTTCATGGAATATTTTTTTCCATGCAATACAATTTCATTGCAGTTTTGTATTGTCATGCCAGAGATGGTTTGCAATAACCAAGCTAATTAAAAAATTAATCGACTTGTATAAAATAAAGCAATAAATCTGTATCAAACCTTAATTATCATAGTTAAAATTTTAACTCTTTTTTTTTGTTTTGGTTTAAAACTGTTAATAACTGAAGGTCAATTATGTTGATTTTCTATTCACAAAACTTTTGTCGTATTAATTTATAATAAATAACTTTTGCAATATTGCAATGTTTTATTTTGTGTCTATGAATATGTATTTGCTGAAGTTTTATTGTACGGGTTTTATTGTGATATATCACTATTGACATTATGTATTTTTGTGTTTAATTTAACATTTTGTTGTTTTTTAAGTTAGTCGTTATAAATGCCAAAAGGTTACCAAAGCTGATCTAATGAGAATTAAAATATGTAAATAAGTTTTTGAAATATTTCCAATACTACTCTTATTATAGCGTAGAGTTATAAATGAATAACAGGTGTTGAGATCACAAAAATATTTATTTGATGTTGTCAATCAGTTAAAGTAGCCGATAGACTCAAAAAATTTTGACAGTAGAATCTGATGAAAATAACAGTTGAAAACTTTTAAAAAATTTTGTAAAAATTACTGCGATGTCCTAAAAATAACTGCACAGTTTTTACTACAAACATTTTTAAACAACTGAAAAAATTGGTAAAAACTACTGTTTTATTTTTTGCTGAATTTTAAAATATATTTTAATAAACATTTTTGTTTCCTCTAGAGTACAACAAAATTTTCTACTTCCATCACTCATGGAAAAAGTTTCATCATATTTACGAAACAATTTCATTTATGAATTTTTCTTAAATATGATGAAACTTTTCATAAATATTTATATGACATTCTTCATAATTTTTTGATCGTTTCATAGAAAAATTTCATCAGTATTTTTTTTTTTTTGAGAATTGCCCATATTTCGGAACCGAAAGAGATAGAGAAAAACATGATAAAATTTTAGTCTAGACGAGTACTAACAGACTTCTGTATAAAAATTGAGCCAGATTCGGATTTAATTTCGAAACGCATCGTCTTAACAATATTTTTACGAAACAGTTTCATAAATATTTATGAAACAGATTCATTGGACGTGTAACAATGATGATGAAGCTTTGGGTGTACTTTGAGTGTATTTAAAATATAAAGTCAAAATTACAAACGGTACATCAGTTATCTAATTTTTCTGCATTTTTCAAACTATGTATATACAAACAAATATAAACTGAACAAGAATTTTTACAAACTCGACAAAATTTTGTATTTTTTAAAATAATTCAAAAAAAAATTAACTGATTACCGTAGAAATTATTTTTGGTAGTTGTTTATGAAAGCAACTGCTACAAAAATTTAGTATTTGTTTAGTTGTTTTTTTCAACTAACTATCAATAGTTGTTTCGTATTCTTTTATAGAAAAGCAACTGTGATTGCAGTTAAAAACAACAACTACTGATTACTACACAAACAACTGGCAGTAACTGTAAAACGTTTTTGAGTGTATATAGTAGGAGGCATCTATGTATGACTAGTGGGATAATTTGAAATAATGCGAGTGTTCTGAAAGACGAATCTACATAAAATTATACGTTTTTCTACAACAACAACAACAAATTTCGAATAATTGATTCGAATTCGTTTTTCAGAATACACCCGAATACTTCATATGTTTTTAGAATAAACTGTTTTCATGATTGTGTAAAAACATTAGTATTTTGTGTTTTAATTAGGGGCGGCAAACTATAAATAATATAAATAAACTACGGTTTCGGTTTTTTTAAATTGCCGGTTACGATATAAGAATTACAGGATTCTTTTTTCTTCAAACGGTATTGGAAGAAATGCCGTTTTCAATGTTAAATGGTATTTTTTTATCGTAATAACTAAAAACGTAATCACTTTTTTTAATTACTGTTACGTTATTAGATCGGATATGGGGTTTATAGCGGCCACGTTTTCATTGTAATAACAGTTACAGCTATGGTAACGATTTTTGAAAAATAGCGGAAGAGGTATTTAGTTGGCAGTTGTTTTAATTTAAAACGGAAACCAATTAAACAATTTTAATATCACCGCAACCATTGTTAAAATAAAATATACGTAATCGTAACCATTAATGGTGAAATTTATTATACAAATAAACAAAAAGTTATTGCTATCGTAAACGCTAAAGCGCGTAACAACTGTTTTTTAATAAATGTAACGGTATTTAAATCGGCTAAACCGCATAGCCGATTTTTCGATATTTTTTATGATATTATTATTTTATATAAACCGGTTACGTTCTCTATCTTACAATAAAAAAACAACTGTAGCAATATTTAAATCATTTACTTTGTTGCATTTGAAACTGGTTTTCATCAACTACATTATTTTATTGAAACCCTTATAGATATATAAAGAAAACGTTATAGTTATTGTGCAGCAACATTACCAAGTTTTTCTTTTAATAACTGTCAAATTTAATAATCGCTTGCGCTTTTAATTTATATTGATATTTAATCTGTTATAATTTTTACCGGCCTTTGAATTAACGGTTACGATAACGATTTTTGAAAAATAATTGGTACAGTTAATTTCGCATTTGAAACAGTTTTAAAGTAATTATAGTATACCATGGATACTTTAATTGTTATTTTTCACAAACAGTTTCAGTTACTCTGACCGTTATATCTCCAAGGACAAAAATGTATACCTGTCATAACCACTAAGATCCCGTAACCGAAAAAATGCAGTTTCAAATTCAAAATCCTTACAGTTCAAAATACCGTAGACGTTACTTTTTTAAATATTAAAGCTTGTCATCTTTTGTTACTAAATAATTTCTCTTCACTCCATTTTTAGCCTCTTTACAATGACACAATTTTATTTGAATAATCCTTTTAAATATCAAATGAAATATCCTAACTTGTTTGCCTTAAATCTTTCACAAAAAAATGTTCAAGCCTTTTGACTAACTAATCCTTTATTCTAATTGAAAAATGATATTCAATTGTGTTTTATTTTTTTTTTTTTTTTTTTGTATTCCACATTATGCTTTAACAACAGCAAAAAGAAAAATATCCCCAAGTCACATAACTGCAAAAAAAGTTAAATCTCAGAACGGAATTGCAGCAAAAGATAATTTTCAAATTACAAATTCAATATTACTACCACTAGTTGTAGTAAGTACCCAATCAGAAAAGACAAACGCGCCATTGCTGGCAATGCACTTTAAAAGGTGGTACAAGTGCTGGCAACAAGTGCTTCCCAATCCCAAAATTATATCATCACTAGGCAAAAGGTCAGTCTGTTAAAAAGTGTGGGAAAAGCACTGTGCAAACAAAGTTTCCAAAGTTGGAAAAATGGTAGTAAAACCATGAAATAGGTGGTCTAACAAAAGGTTTTCCAAAATAAAATTTACAAAAAGTTCATTTATAATGTTGTTGATCCTGCCGGGAATCGAACCCTGGCAGCCACTTTGACAGCCGATAGCTCTACCCACTGAGCTAACAGAACACAAAAGTAATTGATAACTGCTGGATAACGGCGGCTGCTGAAATATGTCAGCACTGGCATAAGGTTTGATGGAAACAACTTGCCAATGTTGGGAAAAGAAAAAAAACTTGGTCTTAAAAGAGACTTCACAGAAACAAAAACTTCAATTTTATATGAAAAAAATATTATAAAGTATAAAAAAAAACACAATAAAATGTATGCCCGAAACAGGGCTCGAACTCGAAACGTTCCGACTACAAACAATTTTAAACAAAGCAACTTCATTTTTATAATAAACTTTACCAGTGGTTAGACTATTGAGCCTTTGGTAATTATGGACTGGATAGCACCGGGAAAACAATTTTTTCGAAACGTTGGCATAGTGGCCTCAGCCAATTCTTTGCCAATGATTTTTTCTGTAAACCACTAAAGTTATTGTAGAACAAAAGCTGGAAAACGCTTTTGGAAACTCTAGTAAAGCGTCTTAAACAAGTATTCTGCTAGTAGTTTATTTACAACTCCTCGTTTAGCCAGTGATACACCCAGTACTTGATTTTGTATACCACTGGCAGTTTCTGACTGTGTATATTTGTATGTAATAACAAAAGAAACAAAAAAATAATGTAAAGTAGTAGAGCACAATGCTCAAATTCGAAGGCACACAAAGATCAGAGGTTTGAAAGTATTTGTTTCACAAATTGATGAAAACTTAAAATGCGATTATATGTTTTCCTGTTTTAAATTGATGAGGCGAAATAATTTTATGTAAAACGGGAAAATGGGCTTAAGTGGGAAGTGGGGGTAATGTGGGAAATCGAATTTATAAACTTGTGCATTAGAGCGGCATTTTTTTCAACTCTAGGTTTTGATCAATTATTGTTAAGATTATTGCATAACTAGTTCTAAAAGTTAGATGGTGCGAATTTTAGAAAAAAACGGATAGCATTAACTCGTGGAGCCCCGCGTAAAAACTTCTCGATAATTGAAAATGTATCTTAAACTGCTTTAATAAAACTATATAATGCGACACATCATAAACATTTTTGAAGTCAATCGAACTGTTTTCGAGATATTGCGACTTGATGTTTACTAAAAATTTAGATTTTTTACTCCATTCTACAATGTTTTTAAAAATGATCCTAAATTTTTTTATTTCTTCACTAGCAAAATAAAACAAAACGACTTTTCATTTGATCATTATTATGTCAATACTAATTAAAGGATAACTTGTAAATTTTCCTACAAATATTTCGGAAAAATAGAAAATTTACAATACATAGTAAAATTGATCAAACTAAAAATTCTAAAAAAATTGTTAAACAATTTCTAGAATAGAGCAATTTTTAGTAAAAATCATAAGGCAATATCTCGAAATCGTTAGTCTGATTTTAAAAATTTTAAAATACTCGTGTTGAGCATACCAAAATTAATAAAAAAAAATGATGTGTAGCAAAACATATTTTTATTAAAGCAATTTAAGAAAAATTTTTAAAAATCACAAAGTTTTATAGCGGGCGCCACGGGTTAAAGCTATTCGATTTTTCTCAATTGTGCACCAAATAACTTTTAGACCTAATACTACAATAATCTCAACAATAAATTGAAATTTTTCAAAAAATGTATATTTTTGCAAAAAAAAACTTTTTATTCCGAAACAAAAAATCATGATATTTTTCCTTTAAAAACACCTGGTAAACACAATAAAAAATATTAGCAACTGACAATTGGAGTTAAATTTACCAACATTGAAGCAGTCAAATTTAACAAACTTTTGACGTCAACTCTAAGTTCCAATAGTTTTTGTGTAAATTTTGCAGTTTTACTAAAAAAGTATGAGAATTGTAATGCAATACAATTTGGCAATAAAAATTTTCAGTTATCAGAAAAGTGTAATTGTTTTTGTAGCTGGCTAGGTAAAATCGAGTGCAAATAACAGTTAACTTACTATGGACTCGCTGTTGCGTTGTCAACCCATTTCTTTTGAAAGTGGCTTAAAAACATAAAATAACTACAATCAATAATAAAATAATTTAAGAATAGTTTTACAAAGTGTCAAAAAATAATTATTTGCAGAAATCTATCTTTGCATGTTTTTGACGGACCATTTTTTAAAAATAATTTAAATACATGAAAAAGCCTAAACTTTTGTATTTTTTTTATTGCTATATCGAAAATAAAATATAAAAATTTTTTAACTTCTCAATTGTATATAATTTTTGAAAAATCTGACTGACTAGACTATGAATTTTTTAAATACACAAAGAAAATTGATTCTATTTTCACTCAAAACCTACATAATGACTAGTTTTTGTTGAATTGAAATACTACTACACTAACAAAAATTATAATTTCAGGGTTACAATAAGACAGTTTTAAAAATGATTAAAACCATGAAATTTTTGAAAATTTTTAAAATCTGTTAACTTGAAAAGCAGAAAATTTTTTATTATTTTTTAATAAACATTTGTCCATAAAAATATATAAAAAAATATATGTTTTGAAAAATCTTTTTAACCGTCTAGTATGCGTATTCTATCAAAGTTTGAATTGCGGTTGCTAATATTACCACAATAGGTCGCTTTATGGCAAATAAAATTAAAAAAGTTCTTTATGAAGTACTATTCGATATAACTGCAAAGTTTGGATGACTGCAAAGTCAGATCTATGAACTGTCTTTAATGAATTAAACTCAGTGTATTTTCGTTTAGAAATTTATGCACTACATTTTTAGTTTAAATCAACTGCAAAATGCAGTTATTTTTAAATGTTTAACATCAGTTGTCAAAATTAATTAAAAATAAAAACAAAAACAAATGCAGTAAAAACAAAAGCCATACTATATTATAAAAATGAGTTAAAATAACTACGACGTGTCTTTAATGAATTTTTGTTTAAAAAGTTTGGCACTACATTTTTAATTTAAATGCAATATGCAGTTATTTTTAAACATTATTTTTAACATAAATTGAAAAATTTTGTCAAATAAAAACAACTACAAAGGCTGTGAAAATCACTACATACAGTTTTAGTAACAGATAGATTTAAAAACTGCACAAAAACTATTCGCCATATTAATGCATTCTGGACAAATTTTGATTTTAGATTAGGATAAAAAACTCTAAAAATATATCTATTGAAAATTTCAATATATTCTTTTTTAATTTTTTGTTTGCGGTGAAAAAAATATTGTTTTGCGGTTATTAAAAAATGCAAATAAATGCAACTAAAATGCGGTAGTTTCCGTAGGTTGTTAAAAAAAAAACAACTGTCAAAAGCATTGAAAGTTTTTTCTAAAGTAAAACGACTGAAAATGCTGTTAAAAATACTACAACCGAGTTACTACCCCAATAAATAAATCTATATAATATGAATAACTACATAAAATAAATACTACAAAAATACGAAAGAAACATCAACAAATATAACTTAAAATGTTTTAAATTGAATTTATATTTTAAAATCTCTGATTAGAGGACACTGTACAAGGAAGATGAAAATCACTGTTTAAAAAAGAAAAGAAAAGTTACAACTTAAATATTGACTTTTTCATGTTACGGTAGCAAAAGCTATAATCTTAAGTTGAAACATAAACGAACAAGATGCCATGGTCATTGATAAACATTAGAGGAAGGATGAATGGATAGATAGTTGCTGCCTGGTTGTTTGGATTGAAGTTTTAATAGTTGCTAGGTTGTAGACGACGACGTTGATGATGATGACTAGCATGATAATGATGACGTTACAAACGCGTGGCATTTTAAACAACTATGCACCAATTTTTGTGTTTTCTTTTCTTTCTTTATTTTGCTTACTTTACTTAAAGCCTTAAGATTTTTTCTCTAAACAAGAAAATTTAAAGTGTGCCACATTTGATTTAAATCTTAAATTTAACCGCAATACATCTACAATGAACTTCACTAAGAGTCTCTGAAGACTTGTTGGGGAAACTATGGAAAACCTTTAAGGTATATTGGCAATTAGTTTAACAATTTTACCACCAAAATAATGAAGATTGACAGATGAATAATAGCATCTTAAGATTTTGATTATAGCAGCACTGCTATTAAATGTTATTAAGCTAAAGCAGTTAGTTCATGTGCCTGCTACTGCTTTCAAACTTAATTTAACAACAATTTATATTGTCAGAACAATTGTAACAACAACGATTATTGTAATCACAGTTTAGGAAACATCGCTAATGCAGGCAGACACCAAAGTTTATATAGTGGCAAAAGTATCTACTACTTTTATACACTTTTTTTTGCATTTTATGATTGAGTGATTGATTAAATGATTGTTATTGTAATTTTATTATTCCGGCTATAATACCATATACCATGTACATAAGGTACCTAGGCAAAAATTACTAACGTTTTTGGGAAAATTATCTAGCTTTTATTTTTACTGCTACACTAAGAATATTATGTAGGTAACGAGCACTAAAAATGTACGTTTCTAATATCATGCAGGTAAAGACCACTGCAAATGCAGTTAAAGACAAATGAAACTTCACTTTAAAAAAGGAAGACTTACATTTCATTAAATTCAACTAACATTGTCTTTTGTTTTTTACTGTTGATAAAATGACCCACAAATGTAGCAAAAATGATCCACAATTGTAGTAAAAATTAAAAAAAAGCATTTTTTTATTTTAATTTTTAAATAAATAAAAAAAAACTACTGCACAAAATTAATGCAATCTTCATACAGTGTCCTCTATCCAGAGATTTTAAAACATAAATTCAATTTAAAGCCATGGTCTATTTTTTAAATGAACTCCAAATAATATAAAAAATTTAATTTCTTCTTCAAATGACAGTTTTTTTTAAATAAATAAACTGTATTACAACTAAACCAAATATAAATACTTACAGCATAAGTTCCCTGAGTGTAGTTAAAAACAAATGAAATGTCACTTGAAAACTACTAACATTTCGCTAAATTCAACACTTTCAGTTGTTTTAGACTTTTAATAAATGAACCACAAATGTAGCAAAAGTATATATATTTACTAAAAATGTACTTACCCGTGTAGAAATAGTTATATCTAGTCATATTTAATTTTGAATGGAGTCACATTACGGCTTATAACATTTTATATTAATACATCTGATATTTGTATTGAGAGAATTTTTATATGGTATTTGAAAAAATCTCAAATCTTACTCCATATAATAATCAAAATATAGAAAGTGGTCGATATGTTTAAATATGCTCGCATGCTAAGTTTTATTAAACTATATATGACGTCATACTGAAAATATTTGTCTTATAAAAGCATGTGGATTTATATATAATGAAATATATCTTTTGGTGTAGTTAAGTTATATGCAAGTTAAGACTATTACATATGGCTTCACATATAACTATTTTAATTTTATAACGAAAGTGATTTCTTTTATATAATTTCAAATAAAAAATGCGTATATTTTATTAAGCAAAACCATATAAATGTATCATTAATTACATATAAATGTATCATTAATTTTTTCAATGTAAAGCACACCTAATTTTCTTCACCTATGCGCCCCGGTAGGCTAGTTGGTAGCGTGCTGGCTTATATGTGCGGTGGTCATGGGTTCGATTCCCACCAGAGGCACTGTTCTGTTTTCGCTACAACGCTTTTTTAAAGTTTTTGAAAAATGAAAAACGTGAATAAAATCGCGAGTTTTGAAATCTTTTAGATTTAAAATCGAGATTGTATATATCGCTCCATAAAGTCATTCTGTTCACAACATAAAAAATCGTATGACATGAGGTCAAAAAGCACCAATTTTTTCATCTCTGTTTCTGGAATTTATTACATATTTTTCAAACACTAAACATTTTCTTGATAATTTTTAAACATTTCGTTGTTTTATTTAAAAAAAGAAATGCGGGTTTTTACAATTATTGATTTATAGAAACTTTTAATTGTAAACTTTAATACTTTAAGGCATAACTTCAAGTCACAAAAATCATACCTTCTATCAGCTAAAATTATATGAAATAAGATATATTTTTTTGTCCAAGTGGATATAATTTAATGTACCGGATATGAGCAAATCTCGGCTAAAATTGTATCAAATTATATCTAATTTGATATAATAAGATTTGATATAATAAGATGAACCATTTTTCGGATTAAATTATTATTATATGTCTTATCTAGCTATATATGGAGCAAGCTATATATGGAGTAGACATATCAAGGACCACATAAAAAATTCTCTCAATAAATATTATCAAATGTATTTCAATAAAATGATATAAGCCATAATGTGACTCTATTCAAAGTCAGATATAACTTAGTATATTATAAATGGCTAGAAATATATATATTTTTATCCGGGTATACGCAAAGTATAAAATATTTAAAATTTTTCAATTTGAAAATTTGAAAATTTCAGAGAAATAAGATATTTTAACGTAATTTGCAAGGGTTCTCTCAATTGAAAATGCTAGTAAGTATAGATTTGTTCCTTCTTTACCTTTTTATACTGTTTTGTACCCATTTATGCTTTGAGCTTCAAATACTTTTTTTTTAGCTTAAATGCTTTTTTAAAGATTTTATGATTTAAATTTGCTTTTTTTATTTAAATAAGTGTGGTTTTACCAAATTTTTTTGCAATATATTTTTGCTTTTCTTTGTTCTCTGATATAATAAAGATAATAAGAGAGTTGGGAATTATAGTTCGCACGTCATTTAGTTCACTCTCATTATTGACTACTACTAAAAATTATTTCAACTGTTCATAACATATTTTTCATTTGAAAATTAACTAGTTCATAAACGATATGAACTAAAATGCCCAACTCTTATAACTTTAAAGGCTGAAAAGATTTTGTACCAACCATCGTTCGAATTTGATTTGTGATTATTATGCAGTATTTATTTTTATATTGTAAATCACATTTCTATATTTAATCTACATCGGTGGATGTCAAATATACTTGTACTATTTTAAATTTTTTCAAAATAAGTTTACTCGAAAATTCATAGAATTATCGATATATTGAAAATTTAAAAAAGTTCGATTTATAGCATTCAATGAATCCCAATTTAACAATTTTTTAAATTTACGATGACCAAACTTTTAGATTTTTCCAAGACCCATTTTATTTTAAAACGGACTAAAAAGGCTCTTTAGAATGAAGATCTGTTTAGTTTTGAATGTCAACATTAACATTTTTGGTATTTTATTTTTTATTTTTGAAATAGTTTCTGATATTAGTTAGAAATTTAAAGCGGTGTTAAAAAAATTAGGTTATTCAAACCGAGTTTTAATTTAAAGAAGGGAAAACCGATTTTTTCAAAATGCAGTTTTTATAAGTATTTGAAAAACGATTTTTCAAAAAGGTCGAATATTTGACAACTCTAGTTTTACTTATCTTCTACGCTGGATTGAAAAATATGCAGCGGATCTATGACGTGACATAAATAAGTTAGCATAAAGAGGTGGTAAAACGGCTAGAATTACATGTTTTAACTAGATTTCTTCATAGTTTTCAAGATAAAGTATCGGCATTTTGAGGTAGTGTTAAAGTTTATTTCATGGAATTTAAAATGAATTATTTTTTAGTTGCTGAATTCTTTGAATATTGTTTTTACAAATATTACACTATATAAGAAAAGAGATAAATAACTTTTACAGAAAAAGTGTTTTTAAAATTTTTTTTTCTATAAAATATTATTATTTATGCAATTGTCAATATTTTTTTTTTTTTTTTAAATAATTAATTTTAATTAAAAGGTTAAAAAACCTTCAAAATTTATTTTTTATTTCTCAGCCTGCAAAATTTGAATACTTTTGAGGCTTTTCATTATATGAGACGAAAATGAAGCAAACAAAACACATATTTTTGAAATATAAAATTTTTTTTTATAAAAAATTACTTATTTTTTGGACGAAAACGTGAACCTTCCAAAAAGAATCATAAAAGACATAAAAATTTTAACAAAATCATTAAATCCAAAAAGTCGTTCTGAGTTGACTCAGAAATGTAATTTAATTTGAATATTTTGTAAACAATTCAAAAAAAGGCTCCAAAACAAGATTTATTTTTGAGCGTATAGAGTTTTTTTAATATCTTATATACACACAGAGAAAAATTTAGTTATTTGCCAACTGCAGTTCAGTTACTACGACTCAAATTCGGTTATTGCGAATTTCAGTCGGTTGGTACAACTTAACATTAGTTTTCACAACAAAGTTCAGTTAATTCAATTGAATTTTAGTGTCAATACCCAAATACACAGAAATCTAATGTAAATATCGTTGTACTAACTGAATTTATAAGTTGTTACCATTAAAATGCACTTTTAAATTCGGTTGTCAATTCATTTCTCTGTCTTTCGGATGAAACATTTTCATACAAAAATTTTAAATTTTAATAATATATTTGGAACACATTTCTGACTCATTTTGGAGCTTGTTTGCTAGCAGGATTGTAACAATTTTGTTAGTTCATTTAATTATAAAAGAAATTTAGATTAGTATTTTAAAGCATAAAGAAAAACTTTTAAAAATATTTTTTTCTGTATTGAATTTAAACATTACCAAAACTAGGTGTAAATATTTTATATAATATTATAATAAACACATAATTTACAAAAAGCTTTTTAAATAAGAAAATTATAATTTACTAATTAAGTATATAAATTTATTAAAATTGTAAATATAATGATAAATTAAAATTAAAAAAAAAAAAATGTACAGTTGTTTAAACACAATAAATATATTAAAATATAATTTACTTTTGTGGATTGAAGAATTGAAAGAAAAAAAACATCAAAATTATATAATTGCATTTTTATATTAAAAAAAAATTAAACACTACATATAACATGTATTTTGCATACCATTACTTTGCATATATCATTAAAATAATAATAATAATATCAGTCACTTATAAAATACCCAGCAAAATAGTAAAATCCAAAGAACAGGTTGCAGAAGAACTTATATTGTATTATAAAAGGTTCTAATTTCTGTTCTACAACCGATTATTTTTATAGGAAATTTGTCCTATTTGCAATAGGTTCTTTATCTCCGAACTAAAACATGTTGCTTTAGAACGGGTTTTAGAACCAGTTATAGAACTGGTTCTGGTATAAGAACAGGTTCAAATGTAATCTGTTCTAAAAAATTTTGCTGGGTATATATGACATTTTGTTAACAATTAGAAAATTTATCAATTATTAAACATAACAAAAAAACCTATGAAAATTTTCTTTTAACAAATATATTAGTAAATAATATAAAATGATTATTTTGAAAGTGGCATAAGTCAAATTCAAAAATAAAAAATAAATGAGTGACGTTTCGAAAACATTTAAAAATACTGGACTTAAAATCTTAGTTGTAAGTATTCTGTTTAAATTTGAACAAACTTATCATCAAATATTTTTTTTTTTTTTGTTAATAGACTTATGCCTTATTCAAAATTAAAACTTCATATAAAATAAATTTAAAGGAAAACATGTTTGTAGTTGCATTTGTTATTCCAACAATCAATTAGCATTATTATCATCATATATATATTGATTAAATATATATAAATTAAATAATTGTCATAAATAATCAAAATAATTAATTTATATTATTATCTTTTTTCTCTTTTCTTTATTACAGGTAAGTGTGTTCCTGACAATGTGACAAATCATTTACAAATTACTAGACGACATAACGAGCTTAAGGTTATACTTTCGTCCATTATTGATGTAAATATTGATGTTAAATTTTATTAAATGAAAATCATGAATATGAAATTTTTAATAACGAGCACTTCACAGGTAAATTATTGCAAAATTTAATATGTTTCATAAATTTAAGGTATGAGGAATTCAAAAAGTTCTATTGCGTTGCATTAAGTTCCCAGAAAACTTTGGTAATGTGTGCCTTACCTAGTAATGTGAACTCCTTACCTATAGCATTATTTTCCAGCAAAAAGTAATGGTTTACCGTTAATGGGTTACATAATGCATTAATTTGTAATGAATACTTCTTACCTTCAGCATTATTTCGAAACATAAAGTAATGAGTTACCAGTAGTTGGTTAAACAATGCACTAAACTATAATGTATACTCCTTACATTCAACATAATATATAAACGTAAAGTAATATTTAAAATATTTGTTTGAAACTCAATATTTAGACACATTACGTTGTGAGTTTTTGTAAGCATGAGGGTAAGGTATATATTTAAAACATCACAAATGAAAACTCGAAGCACAACAATGCATTTACATTTTAAAGAACCCATTATTATATATGACTATAGCTCAGTTGGTAGAGTTCTCGCCTAACAATCAGAGACCCCATGTTCGAATCTCAGCACGAACACGTTATATAAGGGAATATTCCCAATTGTGGCCTGTCCCATAAAATGGAGCGTTCATTTTTTTCGTGTTGATTGAATATGTCAACAAAACTGTAAATTGTTAAAGAAATGAACTACAAATTTAGTAAAAATAAACAACAAATGCAGTAAAAAACTGACTAACAGTTATTTGTTTTTTTTTTTTTTAATAAAAACATAAAATGAATGTAAAATCATAGTACAGTTATTGAATGTGGTTGGTTTTTAAATAAACTACAAATGTAGTCAAAACTAAAATTTCTTCTACAATGACTGCTTTTTCCCTTTAAAATAAATATAGTGTGTTACTACTCAAAAAACTACAAATATTTAGAGCAGAAGTACCCTGAGTGTAGGATCCCTCCCGAACCTACCGCATTTGTTTTTTCCGAACTAATATTTTGTTCCTCACAGGTCCACTCAGGAGAATTCCTACACCATGATAATATAAGTATGATATGCCCGGGGGAGATCCTGAGTTAACCATTTTTATGAAACAGCAACAGTCTGATTTATTTTTTACTTATTTACGTGATAAAACAAATTAACATGCTCGAATTATAAAAAGTTAGTTCCTGTAGTTTACCGTATTCAGTTTTCCAATTTGTATCAATGCCCGTATCATTTCATTCCTTCGTAAAGCAACTTTTTTTGTATACAAATCATTTTTAATATATATATATATATAATGTCCTATGGTTCCTTAAGAGGAACAAAGGGCCACATCGAAATCGTTCCATTCGGTTCTTCTTGATGCAAGATGTTTTATCTCTCTCCAGCTTAGGTCGCTTTGATTAATTTCTAGCTCAAGTTGCCGTCGTCCAATCTATAGCAGTTTTCGTTGTATCATTCTGTGGTCTGCGGAGCGTGTGACCAATCCAGCGCCATTTGCGATGAAGAATATCAATGTGGATTGGGCGTTGGTATGTTTTCTCCCATAGTTGCTTATTGGAAATGGTATTGGGCCAAAATATTTTTAATATCCTTCGCAGACAGCGGTTTATGAATACCTGGATCGCGTTTATATTGTGAGATGATGTGTTCCATGATTCGCAACCGTATAGGACGACTGACTTTACACAGGAGTTAAATATACTGATTTTAGTTCGTTTCGTGATGGCAGTAGATTTCCATACAGGTTGTAAGATACCAAATGACTGGTTAGCCTTTGAGACTCGAAAGGCTATATCATTACTGCAGCCGCCAGTTTTTGTTAGTATGCTGCCAAGATAAGAGAATGTATTAACTTCTTCTAGTTCAATATTCTGTATTTTAAATTTAGTGGTGTTAAGGGTGTTGCACCGTATGACCTGGCTCTTCTTTATATTTATCTTTAACCCTGCCTTTGAAGCCTCATTCTCAAGGGCTTTCAGTTTAGCAGACATATGGCGATAACTGTGGGATAAGAGGCAGATGTCGTCAGCATATTCTAGGCTCTCTAGATGTTGATTGAGTCCCCATCTTATGCCCCTATTTGCCTGAGTTGCATTTCCTACAACGATGTAGAGTACGACATTAAATAGAAGGGGAGATAATACACACCCTTGTCGAACACCAGTTATCACGTTAAAACTGTTGCTTAGTGCGTTGTCGTGGACAACTCGGCATTTAACATCTTTGTACAAGGACTGGATTAGCGTAATAATCTTAATCATTTTTAAGCTCAATTGTAATTATTTTTTAAGTCATTAGTGTGATTTCATTAGCATTGATGAAGTAATGCGAATAAAAAAATCCCAATTATGATAAAATTATCCAAAATTGATTTTAAAACAACAAAGCATCTTTTTGTTTTTTTTGTCAATTAAAAAACACTCAATTACTTTTTCGCAAAACAAAATATTAAAAAAAGTTTGTATAACAAAAAATAAAATTAAAATTTGTTATTACAAAATTTATGAATGTATTTAAAATTTTATCATTTTAATAATTATCAAAAAAAAATTTTGAATTTTTTTAAAAATCTATTATAATTTTTTTCATTTCCTACCGCCACATATTTACCAAAAAAAAATGGCAACAATATTTAAATACATACATGCTAGTAAATGTAAACTCTTAACTTTATACTAAAGTATAGACTTGAAAATGTTTATTTTGCCGCAAACATAATGTTTGTAGCCACTAAAAAAAAAAAAAAAAAGATTTAAATTTGTTTCCATGTTAAACTATCAAAAAGTCAACTTATTTGAAATAGGGTAAAATTGTATTATAAATTTTATTAAACGCCCTCATAAATTACAAAAATTACACAAATGTTATGACGTCATATGTTTATGAATTTTGTTAAACAAATACCGAGAGAAGAAAAAAAAATTAAAACAATTTGCAAAATATGAAAAAAAATAAATAAATAATAATTGTAACAAAGTCAGTTTTAATATAAACTATGATGTCAGTACAAGAAACTTTTTTTAACACTTTGACTGCCATTGTACACTACGGTGTACCTAGACATTTTTAAAAAAATATAAAAAATTGCTAATGCAAAAAGACTTTTGTTTAAATATGTTCATTAGGATATTGATCATTGAAGACAAATCATTATATGCATAATCTGTATATCAGGGAAATATAACGTTTGCGGAATGAAATTGCAACAAAACGGAAAACGCTGTAGTTTTTTTTTTTTAACACAAACTTTAAGTCAATTTTACTTTTTTAAAAAACAATGCACTATAATAATTTAATGTAAGAAAATGACTAAACTTATCCGATTTTGAGGCATTTTGAAGGTACTTTGTTCCTAGATATTAAAAATTTCGATGTTGGGACTTTCTGAGCTTCTTTTCAAAATTGTTAATTGTATTTTTGGATATTTGAATATTAGTTTGGTCCTAATTTTTAATTTTATCATTTTATAAAATTATCTCCCTCAAAAAAGTGCTTTCCCTGCCATGTATTGTCATTTAAGATTATATATAATTAACCGTCCATGTTGCAAATAATGACGTTTTTGACTAGTTTTGACAAAATTTGTAAATTGAAGATTTAAGGTTACTTCATGAGTTTTAGAAACAGCTCGATTATTCTTTCGGTATCTATTTTGTGTTCGCGTACAATTAAGAAGCATTTTATATGTATTTCCATCGCATTATACCCATTTTTCAAGCTACCTAACCGATTTAGCGATTTATCCAAAAATTACTTTTTTTAAATCAGGAAGTCATATATAAATCGATTAAATTGCACTTTTTACCTTAGCACGGAATACTGTTAGTACTTTTTCTTGTTACTTAGATATCCATTGTTTAACATACTACAGATTAACTGTCCGGCTGTTCAACAAGCAGAGACAATGTTTTAGATTTATTCCACTAAAATTAATTATAAAAAAAATTACAAATATTTTTAATTTGGTTTTCTTTTTTTGCTATTTAAATATAAGTATACTCTTGAATTTCATAAGATTGATGCAGTAACATGAAAAAACAAGTGGTTATCCGCACCTAAAGTCAAAATTTTTATAGTATAATTTCTTTTTTTTTAATCGGCTACTCAAAATTTGTTGCAATTTCATTCCGCATACGTTAGTTGCGATATTTGTTAACAAAGTCTGATTTTTTTTTTTTTTTGATCAGCCTTTATCTCCGAAGAAATGGGGCGTTTGGTGTATCTCCTATGCTAGTGAAGCTAGAAACTCGACATTTGGCACTTCATCTTCATATAATGACCATCACAAAATTAAACAAAGCATTTTTGGATAATCGAATATTTTAGGGGTAAAAATGGTCGGAGAAACTTAAAAATTTCGATTTTGGACCCATTTTTTTAAGGTTGGGAGAGGGAGGGGGCATACATGTGAACATTTCTCTTTTTAATTTAAGTACCCCTAACAAGAATTTGAAGTCCAAATAGAAATATATCCACTAACAAAAAGTAGATAGTAAATGGGTTAATGACATTAAACAAGCCCGAGTTTAATGCATAGTAGCAACAGCCGCAGCAGTCAGCAGTAACAGCAAAATGCCACAATGAACATAGCAATTGTAGTAGTAGTTGCATATTTAGTAGTAACTATGTAACACGTCATCGCCACCTCCAACTTTTAAAAACTATGTTTGTTAGTTTGTGTGTATGATTTGTACAATAAGCTACAAATAAATAAACATTTAACTACTGCTTAACAACTTTATGCCATATTAGAATAAGGTCATTGTAGCCAGTGCATAAAATCAGTTTTACTGTATATAAGTGTAAAAATGTATATGCCATACTAAATAGAAACCCAATATACAATTAACTATTAATAGAAAGTTAAACTGTTAATTGATAAGCAAATAATCATCATGAAACATTTCTTACTTCTTAGGCAGAACAAAGCCACTATTGCGTATGATTGATATTATTCTTGATTTTTCATTACTTATACGCAAAATATATAAAATTAATGATTTTTTTTTTTTAATTGCCTTGAGGAATCGGTCAGTAATTTACACGGGATGTCTCGTAGCAGGGGATCCGCAGTTTTTATTGTTGCACAGAAGTAGATATGAAGAGATTTATTTTAGAGGCCCATTCTTACGTTTCAGTTTTAAACGGTGGAGTTAAAAATTAATAAGATTTTCTATGAAAACATGTCTGAAATTAACAAACATTAGATTTACTTGTAGAAATTTTTAAAGTGCTCGAGAAAACCAAAGTTTTTATACCCATATTGTCTATATCGTGTACACAGATTGCCCAAGATTTTGAAATAGTAGAGTAAGAGGGAGAAAAGTTCTTCGGCAAAATTTGCTATAAATCAACCCTATTGGGAATATTGGCAAAAGCTCAGACACACCCTTTAATTAAATTACGAATGCATTAATACACATGATATCCCAAACATAATTCTTTACCATAGCGCCTATTAAAATGTTTGCGGAATTTTAACCAGACTTGTGCACAGTGGGGGGATTTATTAAACAAAAAATTAAAATAATTGGAAGATTTTTTACTGGGTAGTTGGATTGCAATAAAATTACTCATAGTGATATGCAATGTGCTAGCGAGTTTAGATTGGGGGATTTATTACACAAACTTTAGAGCGGAGCCATATTGCTCCAAAAAATGACACCTAGTGTATAATAGAACTTATGAAGCTAACCAATGTATATGCATATTAGGGCTGGACGATTTAAAAATCGCTCAACGTACAAGGAAAATCGTATTCTAGGGATCAAAATAAGAAACTTTGCCGAAGGAACCATACCTCTAAAACGAATACTGATGTCCCAACTTTTGACCATTAAGGTCAAATTTTGAAAAAATCCCACTTTGACCCATTTAGAGTGCCCCAATCGAATCCAACCCAATCGAATATAATTTATACATTCATCTGCTAGAGCGCCTTCCGGAGAAGAAATAGAGACCCTAATCTTGGAGAGACTCCACCTACTTTCTAAAATATCTCTATCCCGAGATTTGTACATTTTCCTATAAAAATACGGCTAAAAAGGCCCTCTTTCAACTTAAATTTTAACCTTTTAACGGTCACCTAGAATGATGATTTATGCATTAATCTGCTAGCGCTTCTCCCGGAGAAGAAATAGCTCATATAATATTGGAGAGATTCCTCCTACTTTCGGAAATATCAAAGTGGGCTTTTTCAAAATTTGACCCTATGGGTCAAAAGTCGGCACGTCAGAATTCGTTTTAGAGGTATGGTTCCTTCGGCAAAGTTTCTTATTTTGATACCTAGAATACGAATCGACCCGCCCTAATGCATATATAATATGATTTTCCTGGTTGTAAAATATTATTCTATATTATATACTTTCTGAGTTGTTCGCTTGTAAATAATATTTTTTTAATTTTTCTTTATCTGAGTCGATAGTTTATCGAAATTCTATCCCCAAATATGGGCCCAGAGAACAGTCTCAGTTTGTGGCCACCGAATTTTTTGCCCAATCGAATTCTGGCGGTTACGAAAACAATCTTTATATTAAATTATATTTTAAGTCGTGAAAGCTAATATTTAATTGTCTCATTCAATATTATATACCACTAAATATTATTACGTTTTGCAAACTTGTATAGAAATTAAAAAAACGTTTTTGATTTTTCAAGTATTGAACAGTGGCCTTTTAATTGTCTTAAAATTAGTTGATGTTTCAACATTTTGTTAGTTTATTTTACTTAAAAAAAAACTTTTTGTGTTTGTCTTTTCTGGGATTTGAACTCGGAAACTTTGAGTAATTGACTGCCGCTCTACTCATTAGCCACAAACACTTGTAAATGTTGAGTACTAAATTTGAATTTAAAAATTTTGTTAGGAAAACATAGTCTAAAATTCGTTTACCAATACCAATCATTAATTTCGTCTATAAATATAAATAGTTCAAAACACAAATCGGGTTTTTCTACTGAAACTCTAATTTAACTGCATGTTTGATTGGAATAGCCGTAGTTGCAGTTACCACTTTTGATTATCGACATTTGATAAATTTGATAAATATTACTAATTTTTAGTATTATTATTAAATAAATGGTTGCTTCTAACGTACACAATTACTAACAGAATTTTATTTACCAATATTTGTTTAATAACTATGATTGTTTTTAGTTTCCTCTTCCCCTTTTTTTTAATTGATAGTACGGGGGTTTACAAGCTTTAGAAATCAATAAAAACGACAACATTTAAGCAATTATAAAAAAATAAATAAATAGTTTCGTGAAAAAATTCTTTTTGCGATAGAAAAACATAATATCAGATATTATTTTAAGATTAATAAATTAGAATTCGGACTACAATGGAAACCCTGGTAATCATTTCATTATAGACCCTTTTTTTACACAGAAAAAACTAAAAACGGGTTTCAATTAAAAAATTTATTGAATCAAGTAACGGCAATGATACTATCAATTAAACCTTTTATTAAAATTAATAAGGAAAAAAAAAGTTATAAATAACTTCTACAAAAAAAAAAAATATGATACTCACAAAAAAGTGTGTGATCTATACGTTGGTATGTGTGTTTTTTGCAATGCTGAGTCTGTTTGTGTGTGTGATTGTTTTGTTTGTTAACTTCAGTTGTATTTGGTATTTTATACTGAAAATTTTCTATTTATGCATACAGTGTATAAAAATAATATGATAATTGCGTCTAAAATAAAATATGTATTTATATATTTAAAAGTCAATTTAAATATTAATTGATTCAATTAAATATTTGCTTAGAAACAAATTAAAATCAAGTCAAATCTTTAATTAGATATTTTAGGTTGATAATTTTTTCTGTGTAAAGGCAAAATCGGGTGCCATCGTGGAGCCTTGGATATTCATCTGAGATAAAAAAATTGTTTATTTTGTTTCACATACGAATAAATTCTATAGTCTCTCGTAGCCGGATTTTTAAAATATTTGATTTGCATTAAAATAATACGAGGGTAAACTCAAAAACACCCAAAAAAATCCTTTTTCAAAAAAAATAATAGACAAAAATTTTAAAAATGTTTTACGTTAGTTATTTTATTTTTTAGTTCCCTACAAAAAAAAAAAAAAAATGGCTGAAAATTGATCCACCCGTTAAGACTGCACAGTGTCAACCGACTTTTAAAATCTTGTTTTGAAAAAAAAAATCATTTAAATTAATATTACCCATGTTAAAATAAAGTTCAAGGAGTTTTGTTTAACAAGCTCTAACTTTTTTGTTTCTTCAATTTTTCCTCCAAATTTTTCCTAGCATATAGAAAAAAAGTTCATACTAGTTTTGCTTAATTGATTATAGGCAATTCCTAATGAAATAACGTCCTATCAATAAATTTTAATGGTTTTGGCCGAATTGCAATTAATCTTTTTTCTTTCTATTCGCAACATAGAGAACTAATTTTTTAGTTCAAGGTTTGAAAGAATTTTAAATTATGATGTTTTCAATAAAAATTTCGCGAACATTTTTTTGCGAAATTTTATTATTTTATGTTTGTAACTAGTTAAGTGATAAGATCGAAATTAAAAAAAGCAATTTTATAGAAGACATGTGTTTTCCTGTATAAGCGGTTTTATTTAGCAAATTTGCCGGTTAGATTTTGAAATATTTTAAACTAAGATTAAAGGAACGCCAATACTAAAATATTGATTTATAACGGTATTTTGAAGGTATATCAAAATTAAATGATTCAAATTTGGAAATTAACCCTTTGACACAAGAAGACACATGTCATTACTAGCTAGAATGCGTAGTTTTTAAAATGTGCATTCTGGTGTTAATGTGGGTGTGGTAGGCAACCACCGTTATAATTTTTTAAGATTTTTTGTTTTAAAGAAATTTACTAGAACTGTAATCATACAGACGTATTGATTTCGTAATATAATTATATATTCCGTACAAGTTTCACTAGGGTGTTTATTGGGTAGTGTTTGTGTATGTCCAGTGAATAGCCTATATGTACTATAGTATTCTGTAGTATTCTGTAGTAATAGTTAACAGCAACTACTACAAGTTGTTCTATGTTGTTAATAAACAACAACAATTAAGATGCCTTTATAACCATATAAAGACATTAAAAATATCTTTATATTCCTTAAAACATTATTTTGCTGCATTAAACCCCCTCCCCCAAACTACCAAAAACAGAACGTACATATTGTATTGTTATCTTTTAGTTAAGTTTAAACTTATGTTTCTTTAAAATCTTAAACGCCAACCAAAAGCCAAAAAGAAACATATGGTTCGAGTACGTTTATTTGGTTAAAATTGTCATTTATTAAAGTGCCTGATATCTTATGCTAATCACGCTTGTTCCAATTTTTTTTTTCTGTGCAACTCTAGTGTTTGCCATGGTGATGATGATGGCAATGATGCGTTGGTGGTGGGGTCATTTGGTTAAATATGATTTCATTGTCGTAGCCGCTTATAAACAACTCCTTTTATTACATGAAGTTTTTTTTTTTTTTTTTCAAGCTGGTGTTCATTGCTGGTGTTGCTTTATTTTGGGTGCAATTTTCATGTTGATTTCTGTTTCATGTTAATGAAGTCAAGGAGACGTTAAATCGTTTTTTTTTTTTTAGTTTTGTATTTTTTTTAATGTGCATAGAGAGTTGAAAATTGTATTTAGCTTTTTGGTCATTAACTTAATACTTGTCGAGTTTTTGTAGAATAGAGTCAATTGGAAATAGAGTGTGCAAAACCGTAACCAAAACCCGTTTTTTTTTTTTATTTTTAAGACCCGAACCGGTTTCTAATATTTATAATTTTTTAAATGTTAGAGAAACCGGTTTTTTTTGAATCGGTTAACCGGTTATTTTTTAA
>CM037851.1:168867790-168882959 GCA_021234595.1 Delia radicum | reverse complement strand
GATTTTTCGATTCCAGTCTACTGGTTTGACTGTTCCTTTGTCTCAGGTGCGAAGTGGTCGGGCCCACGTGTCATCTATGGTTACGAATCGCTGTAAAACCCGACTTTATTGCGTGTGAAACATTTCCTAACACTATTGAAACTCATCACGACGCTGTTTTTGTTCTATTTTAAGCAAACGCGGCACCATCTTGCGCACAGCTTTCTCCTCCAAATTTTCGGTCAATATGTAATGTGTAGCACTTTTGAAATGCCTATAATTTCATCCTGCTCGCGCACCTTCAGCCGAAGATCACCCAATACCATTTGTGAATTTCTTTACAGTTTCTGGCAGGACAAATCAATTGGTCGACCACTACGGTGTTCGTCGTCGGCCTAGTTTAAACTCTGCCACTCAATATTTTATAGTAGAAATCGAAGGAGCAGACTCCAAAGTATCATGAAGCTCGGCTTATGCCTTTGGCGAGCAATGTTGATATATGTCCCATTTCAACTTTTTGTCAGTTACGGAAAACCTGCAGGACGATTTAGCAAAACTTGTTGTGATCGACAATATACATTAGTGGCTTTTTACCGATACCTTTATATTGTAGCCTAATAGTCTCAGAGTCTTGCAAGGTCAACCAAAGTAAAAAAAATAGTTTTTTTATCCCTCTAACGGGTAATGCTGCCTCAGTGCAGTCTTCATAAAATGTACTACGAATGCGTCAAATGAGCGATAGAAAACTAAATTTGCTAAAACTAATTATTTTTAAAAAATATAGTTTTAAAAAATCTAAAAAGCCAATTTAAGTTGACCAAAAACTCTTTATAATAAAATAAAAATAAGATTGAAGCTTTATCTTCAATAATAAGTCCTTACTTTAGTCCAAGGACTCACAGGATTTTATCAGGTTTCCTCTAAAGGACATCGTCTTAACTTATAAAATGAGACATTAAGTATTAATAGCAAAGCGTTGAAGTTTAGATACTTTTCGCCTAATTTCGCTTTTTCCAAAAAGCGAAAATCCCGATATATTCTTAAATAGGAGCAGAAAGAAAAAGTTTTTCTAGCGTGGTTATAACTTGGTAAGATAAATATTTTTTGTCCAAAACTTCTCTTTTATATGCTTTAGTTTTCAAAATGCACCCTAAAATATTTTGGCTCATATCGCCTAAATAGTCAACGATAAACAGTTTTTGTTGAAGACTTATTATTTGTTTTCGAGTGGAGCACATAGTATGAATTTCGTTGCAAAACATCGTTTTTACGTTTTTGTTTTTAGTTTTTATAATGATAAAAATAAGTTTATACAAAAATTACTATTATTTTTGGATTAGGCATAACTTAAAGCAAAATACAAAATTAAAACTTTGACAAAATCTTAACCATTAAGGAGCGACAGCCCATAATGATTTAGCATTAGTATTATATTTATACGATAGTTAGGATAGATAGGAGCTGTAAAGAGCCAAAAACAGCTCAAAATTTATTCTTAGTCGTAGGTCCAAGTCTCTGCGAAGTTTCGAAAGGACATCTTCAGCGGTTTAAGTTCGGTCGTCAACAATTTTGCCATATTTACAAATTCTCTTACATCGTTATTTTTGATGGCTCCAAAAAAATGCTAAACAACGTGACGCCTTGAAACTTAAAACATTTCTTTTATATGGTTGCCAACTTTTCACCAAATATTTTTTTTAAACTACTGCCGCCATCTATACGTCAGGTCGGATAATTTGGTACCGCCCTCGTACTTTATCTAGTGTGTTATTGCCTCATTAAAACTACTAACCTATGATATGTTTTTTTGGAAATGTTTCTGATTATAAGCCAGGAATCGTACCTGCAACCCTCTATATGCAGAGCTTAACAGTATTCAAATTGATTAAAATTAATTATAATTTCATATTTAATAATTTACGTTTTAAGTTTTTGACATAATGGTCCTAATAACAACTTAATCAAAATTATATCAATTTATTTTTAATTATTTTCTTTAAAATTTTCATATCGAATAAACAAACTACATCATGTTGTGTGTTGTTGTTTATGTCAGGTTTTTATTTTTAGTTGGCATTAAGTAGTGCATATCGCCAGTAATTATTTTTTTCAACACGAGAATGTAAAAAAAAATATTTATATATATTACAACTGATTTCTGTTTTCATTCATTTAGACAACTAACAACTATTAGAAATGTTTTTGATTTCACTTTTATAAATATTAAAACAAATTAAGTTTAATACAGAGAAATTTTAATAAATATTATTATACACTTTTGCTATGGCGCATTTAATGCATTTTAAATTACAAATTATTTTACAAATTAAAAATAATAAAATATTCAAATCATTAGACGAAAAACTTTTCAAAATCTAAGAATTTTCTGAATCTACTTACTAAACGCCTTTTAAATACCTTTAATTTTGAGTTTTCTAAAAATTATATCAAATCTTATAGTAAGAGACCGGGAAAAAGTTACCCATCTCTTACGTTTTTTTTAAGAAGAAAATGTAATTTTCTCCAGAGAAAAAAGTTCCTAAAACCCAAAAAAAAATTTCATATACGTACAAGGGAACTCTGTTGGGTGGTTCCTATAGACTTCGATGAAATTCGGATATAAGATAGAGGGGACAAAAGTTATAATCCATCAGTCCAATCGAGTATTTAAAGGTTAAAAATGGGTTTAAACGTACAAATACCTTTCATTTGATATCAAATTCGTATATTGTTTTCTTGAAAAGTAGCATGAAAAGACGCAAAAAAGGGATAGTTGGTTTATTTTTGACTCAAAATGTTAACCCTTAAATTGGTCCACTAATGCAGTTACTATAATACAGCTATTTGTGTTTTAAAGCGGTTTTAGTTACTTTAACTGCAATTGCACTTGTTTTATTAAGGGGAAAAAATATTTTTTCTTTTGTCCCTTAAGCAAAAAAAAAAAGAACTCTACAGAAAATGAGAATTTCGCAGTTTCAAATTTAGAAGTCTTTGATTTAAAATAAATCAAAAAATTGTTGAGACAATGCAAACTAAAATTAAATATGTGTGAATTAAAATATTTGTTGATTCAATAAAGTTTAACTGAATTTGTTCGTGTTGATGTAATTGTAGTAACAATTAAAATAATTCGTATCTATTTAATTAATATTATTTTCAACTATAGTTTTATTCACAATCTATTAAAATTTTAATTGAATATTGTTTACTATTGGGAAAAATTAGGAAAAAATTGATTAATTAAAACAAATCGCCAAAATTACAAAATTTAAAAAAAATCACTAAAAATTGTAAAAAAACGCCAAAAATTAAAAAAATCCCAAAATAAACGCCGAAATTCGCAAAAAAAATCACCAAAATTAAAGAAACGTGAATTTTCTACTTTAAACGATTTTTTTAATTTTGGCGATTTTTTTAATTTTGGCGATTTTTTAAAATGTTTGCATTTGTTTCTATGTTGTTATTATACGTTATAAAAACTGATATTTTTTAAACTAAATTTTCAATTAAACAGGTCATTGAAAGTAATTGAAATCGAACAATAGTTTAATTGAAATTTTTTTGACAATAATTTTTTCTGTGTATTTTGACATAATCTTTTTAAAATGGAGATACCACTAAGACTCAAAATTTATTTTACTTGTGCCGTAAAAGTCGTTACTTTATTTATAGTACAATCTTTTTATTTAAATTCGGTTTGCTACACTGATAGGAATTTGTGCGTAGTATTAATGAATTCCTTCATTAATCCAATGAATTTTTTCATAAAAAAGTCCCCAAAGAAACGTTTCATTGAGTCAATGAAAGGCGTTTCATTAATCAATTTAATGAATGGTTTATTGACCCAATGAAAGTTTCATAAAGTATATGACATTTTTTCATAAATCCTAGCCTTATTGTTATGAAAGTTGCATGTGTTTAATGAATAAAATTCAAAGTTTGTATGAAATATTTTCGTTGATATTTAATAATTTGCACTTTTTGTGATTATTTTAGCATAGCATTAATTTGGTGGTTATTGAGAAATTATCATTCGTTGATATTATTTATAAGGTCTGGTCTTTAAAGGATCTATAAAATATTTTTATAAAAAAATTTCGAAAAGTTCGAAAGTAGGCATCACAGGCTGTTCTGCAAAAGCGATGGCAGATTTTTATTAAACTCAGCCTGATTCAGCAAATTTTCGTTACTTGGAATATTATGACATGTAAGAAAAAAAATCTAACAAGAAAGGATTTCCCTGGGCCACCCACCCATGTAGCACGGTGGTGAAAATTCTATTGTTCTCAACAAAATTGCTAAAGCTCATAATTTTTGACGAATTTGATAAAAGATAAAATTTGAAAAGTAGCTAATGGATTTAGATCGAAAATTACAAATTTTGAAAATAAATTTTTTTTATCCACAAAAAAGAAATATTTTAATTATTGTACTTTTTTTAAATTATGTATATTCAGAACTTTAATGATTGAAAAAATCGTTTTAAAATATAATTAACAGGTTTTAAAAAACAAAAATTTATTATCGTTTAGCATAACGTTTTTGTGTAACATCGTCAAAACGATAACAATTTAGGTCTCGTTTTAAACAAAACTATATCGTTTTTCTTAGACAATCTGTTCCCTGGAATTTAGTGACCAACTATTCAAATCGTCAAAAATTTTTAGCTTAAGGCAAACTTAATAAAAAAAATTATTTATATTAAAGTTTTGGTTAATTCTGTTTAAAAAAAATTTTTCAGTTTTTTTTATTTCAAAATGATAGTATAAAAAAAAAGTTTTTTTCTTATTACAAGTCAAATTTTTATTGAAAAAAATTTGAAAATTTTTCATTGTTTTAATGATTTTTTTTTATGAAATTATGAAAAAATCATAAAAAATGTTAATGAAAAAAATACCAATATTAATTAATTTCATTCAGTTAATGAAATTTTTCATTAAAACCAATGAATCGATTTTAATGAAATCGTTTCATTAATACTATGAAGGAAAATTCTATCAGTGCACTGATAGGAATTTGTGCGTAGTATTAATGAATTCCTTCATTAATCCAATGAATTTTTTCATAAAAAGTCCCCAAAGAAACGTTTCATTGAGTCAATGAAAGGCGTTTCATTAAATCAATTTTAATGAATGGTTTATTGACCCAATGAAAGTTTCATAAAGTATATGACATTTTTTCATAAATCCTAGCCTTATTGTTATGAAAGTTGCATGTGTTTAATGAATAAAATTCAAAGTTTGTATGAAATATTTTCGTTGATATTAATAATTTGCACTTTTTGTGATTATTTTAGCATAGCATTAATTGGTGGTTATTGAGAAATTATCATTCGTTGATATTATTTATAAGGTCTGGTCTTTAAAGGATCTATAAAATATTTTTATAAAAAAAATTTCGAAAAGTTCGAAAGTAGGCATCACAGGCTGTTCTGCAAAAGCGATGGCAGATTTTTATTAAACTCAGCCTGATTCAGCAAATTTTCGTTACTTGGAATATTATGACATGTAAGAAAAAAAAATCTAACAAGAAAGGATTTCCCTGGCCACCCACCCATGTAGCACGGTGGTGAAAATTCTATTGTTTCTCAACAAAATTGCTAAAGCTCATAATTTTTGACGAATTTGATAAAAGATAAAATTGAAAAGTAGCTAATTGGATTTTAGATCGAAAATTACAAATTTTGAAAATAAATTTTTTTTTATCCACAAAAAGAAATATTTTAATTATTGTACTTTTTTTAAATTATGTATATTCAGAACTTTAATGATTGAAAAAATCGTTTAATATAATTAACAGGTTGTTAAAAACAAAAATTTATTATCGTTTAGCATAACGTTTTTGTGTAACATCGTCAAAACGATAACAATTTAGGTCTCGTTTTAAAACAAAACTATATCGTTTTTCTTAGACAATCTGTTCCCTGGAATTTAGTGACCAACTATTCAAATTCGTCAAAAATTTTTAGCTTAAGGCAAACTTAATATAAAAAAAATTATTTATATTAAAGTTTTGGTTAATTCTGTTTTAAAAAAATTTTTCAGTTTTTTTTTTATTTCAAAATGATAGTATAAAAAAAAAGTTTTTTTCTTATTACAAGTCAAAATTTTTATTGAAAAAAATTTGAAAATTTTTCATTGTTTTAATGATTTTTTTTTATGAATTATGAAAAAATCATAAAAAATGTTAATGAAAAAAATACCAATATTAATTAATTTTCATTCAGTTAATGAAATTTTTCATTAAACCAATGAATCGATTTTAATGAAATCGTTTCATTAATACTATGAAGGAAAATTCTATCAGTGTACGCACGCATCTGGTAACATAGTTTTCAGTATTTTGTTTTACGATATATATTACGATATCTCGAAATCCATTAAAGCGACTCGTGTTCCACACAGAGACCATATTTTTTTAATTTTTCGAAACAAATTAAGCCTCAAACTTTGATCTATATGCATAATGTGTTAACTTGGTCCAATGTGACTCAAATTTCTGATTTTTTTTTTGTAGACTAATGTAAACAAATTTCGATCGGCGCACCTTGAAATGCGACATTTTAAAATCAAGCAGCTAAACCAGTCTTTGTGTTATAACGATGTTGTTTGTTTTTTTTAGAAATTTTAAAGGAGTTTTCTTTAACATTTGAAATTGTCCAAAATATAAATCAAAGTGAAACTGGAAATATATAATTTAGTTTAAATAAGACCTGGACGATGTCAGGAATATTTTTAAATGTTCCAATTGTATATTTTTTCTTTATCATTATTTCGTTCAGACTACAATCAGGCTTGCTTGGAAAATTTACAATGTTTTTAATACGATCTTAAAAAAGTGGGATATATGGAAAAGAGAAAAAATAGTGAATAATTTGTTAAAATAATTCAAATAAGTGGCAGCCTGGGTTTACGACATAGTGTCAAAATGGTTTTCAAAATGTGTGTTTTCTCGAGCATTTTAACACTGTTTTTAAATAAGTCTAAATTACCTAAACTTTAGACATATTTTCATACAAAGATGTGTTAAATTTCACAGCCAATTTTAAAAATCAATACGTTTTTCATATATTTTTGCTGCTTTATCACCTATCCGAATTTCATTAATTTTAAAGGGACCGATCGGAAAAGCTTCCTTGTAAGTGTCAGGCAATTTATATATGATATTTGCCTTTAATTTGTTTTTTGGACGGTTATAAATCTTTAATTTCCCGAGTTAAAACGTCTGCATAAAATAATACATTATTTTATATACACTTATAAGGTTTTGTCTGCCAGGGCATTTATCCGACATAATTATATAAATTCATATATAAAATTAATTTCGTAGAAAAAATTTAATATGATGTCATATATAGTTGTGTATAATTGTATATTGTATTTAGAATACGCTAGAACTAATCCAATTAATAATTACGTTATATTTATATAACTAGACATTTCAAAATAATATATATTTTGATATTATATCATATTTAAAAAAACACAATTGTATTTTAGATAAAATTGTATATTACCCCATGCAGAGTCACACTAGAAAATTTGGCAATCATATTTTGGATGTATATAGTATTACATCAATGCAATATTACAATTACTTGCCTATATCTATTTGTATATAATTTTATACACAAAAATTTACCCCAAGTTTTGTCTTTTGAATTGACTTCTTTCTGGTTCTTAACCCTAAAAAAAGAACTTGTTTCATTTGTAACATTATGAGTTCTTAATTTAGTCTAAGATTTTGTTCAATGTAAAACTCTAAATTTAGTTTTCAACGTTTTTTTTCGTGTTTGTTATTCAATGGTGCAAGTTAATAAATGCCACAAAATCTTCATTTTCATTATATCTTCATTTTCAAATTTTTTTCTCAAACAACTTATGGTTTTTGGTAATTTCAAGAGAATTTTTTGAATATAATAAATGTCCAAATGAAAAGGAATTTGTTACAAATTATAAAGTTGTAAAAAAAGGATTAATAGATATTTCGGATTTTCTTGAAGTTTCAAAATCAAAAATCGGATACAACTATAGCTTATTTTGTATATATCAGTATCAGTTCAGATATAATTTATACCGTTGTATAAAATCGTATTAAATTGTATCGCGTCATTATTCGGATGTTATATAATCTGATATTATCAAATTAAAACTAAACTAATGCAAACTGATATAATTATTATGGCATTTCTCGGATAAAACTGTATTAGGACTCATATTAATTTCGTATGATTATATAAAGCAGGGGTGCCCACGGCCTATGCGCTTGGTACTTAATTGTTTTTGTAAAAACACTTAGCTATAGGCTGTGTGTTTTAATACACATATAGAGCGCTCAGCATAGCAATACGAAATACACAAACAACTTTGTCTTATTAGTTTTTTTGTCGTTCTTCACTTTATACACGCAAGCGCAAAGCAACAACACTTTCGTATGCTTGCTGGTAAACATTGAAATATTTTTTTCTTTGTATGGCAGTGATGTACTTCCTCTCAATTTCCAACCACACGGGGTTACAGAAGAAAATGCTGCTTACGCTGCGTCAACACACGTACACTATAAACATCTTCGTATGGCTTTCGATGTGCATATTCGGCTTTTGCTTTGTTCTCACTGAGTTAAAAGAAAACAAATCAATTGTAGTTGAACCATTGTTGAAGCACCACCACGCTGCGGAACACAAATAAAAATACACGTAGAAATATGTTTGATGATGAATGGGAAAATACTTTTTTTTATAGAGAATATGGATGACGATGCACAATGCTTAATTTGTAATAAAATTATAAGTGAAAAATTTTTATTTATTTATTTTTTTATTGAAAACCCCTAAACAAACACCAGTGAAATATCTTATTTTAAATAAAAATATTAATTGACCCAGCAATATCTTTACTTATAGAAATAAGTCTGTAGAAAAAGCATAAAAAGTAACTAAAAACTAGTTAAAAATGACCCCGCAGAAAAAAACCAGTTGAATTAACAGATTTTTAAACTAAATATTTGTAGACTTAAAATAGCAAAAATAAACCTGATGAATAATTAATAATTGAAAGTAACAAAAACACCTGCTAACATTAGCAAAACTAATTACTAAATATCTGTACCCAAATAAAATCATAAACATTTTGAAAATTTTAAGTTTTTTTTAATGCAATTAAAAATTTTCCGTTATTAAATCAGAAATTTACAATTATTTAGCAAAAATTTCAGTTGGTTTAACAATTTAACCTGTTATTTGCATTTTACAAAATTCGGGGCTAAATTTAGCAAAAAAAAAAAATGTTAACACAACAGTTTTTGTTTGATATTTTAAGTCTGCAAATATTTAGTTAAAAAATCTCTTAATTCAACTGGTTTTTTCTGCAGAGTCACTTTTATCTAATTTTTAGTACCTTTTTTTTGCTATTTCTACAGACTTATTTCTAGGAGTGTACCAAAATTATATTTGAAATTAATTCTTGTACAGTCATAGAAATGAAAGCTATACTCATAGAAATAAGTCTGTAGAAATAGCAAAAAAAAGTTACTAAAAATTAGTTAAAAATGCCCTGCTAATTTTAGCCCGAATTTTGTAAAATTTCTATGAGCGCATTGTACAGCTTTATTTCTATGAGTGTAGCTTTCTTTCTATGCACAAAATCAATTTTTTTAAATTGTAACAAAATTTTTTTCACTTGAGTACACACACTAATATGATACAACGCTAAACTGTTTCTGAGCCATGGTGGTTCCCAGGAGCCCTTGTCCGCTTAAGCCGAAATAGAAAAAAATATATTTTTTAGTTTCAAAGGGGTTCATATATTAAAAAATATATTTTTATGAAATTCACTTTTTTCAAAAAAATCTTTTTTCTGCAATTGAAATTTATTATCAGTGTACCGTAGAATAAACTTCGTTTTTTCGCTGCTACACACACAAGTATAAATGCAATAGTGTGCGTAAAGTACATCACTGTTGTATGGATTGGTTTTTACAACAAAAATATTGAATAAAAATTAGTTTTTCTTTAAATGTATTGGTGTTTGCTCTTCCATAAGGAACTTTTGGGCACTCCTGATATAAAGCATCATATTAATTTTAATCGGGTTATTAAAAGTCGAAACTTTTTTACTTTTTTTTACATTTATCAAGTTTTAGCTTCCCTAGACGTATATTAGCACATAAAAATATAAAGTAACGCATTTTATTTTTCACGGTTTTCAAAAAGTTTTCCGCATAATCCTTTTTTTATTTAATTAAACTAAAAATTAATATTTAGCTAAAATTTTAACGTAACGTTCAAATTTGCGTGTTTCGTGGATTTTCATCAACCAGATTAAAGCGTTGTTTCGCGATATAGACATCAAAATTCGCAAAATAATGAACACAATAAGTAAAAAATGAAAAAATGCATTTTAAGGAAATGCACTCTATGCGGGAGGTTTTTGTTTCAAAATGACCTGAGAAAGCGATTTCTATTATTATACATGATGCCCATACGTGTTGATGGGTCAAAATTTAGCAAAAAAAAAAAAAAAAAAAAAAAAAGCTGTAACTCCAGTGTGCACATATTTTTATAAGTTTCCCCGGGTTACACAAAAAACAAAAATATATATAATCAAAATTTCCCAAATTCTGATCATTAGAACTCAGGCATAATGGTGCTAAAAATGTCGGTGTGTATTGACATTACCTGAGTAACTTAAATAAACGCTACCGAAATAACTAAAACACGTTATCCTTAAAATAATATTACTGAAATAACTAAAATATCGTTACCGAAATAAAGTAAAGAAATAAGTAAAACAATAACTGAAATGTTGTTACTCCTAAAATATCGTTACCGAAATAAAAGTTACCATCCTTGTTTTATACACATCTCCTAAGAGACATTAAATTATTTAGATTTAAAATAAATTTTATATATATTGCGAAATTTCATATTACTTTCAAAATATTTTTTTTTCCAAAACTGTTGTACTTAAACATAATATTTTTCTTTATTTTTATTGTAAATTTTTAAATTACCTAATTTTTTGCATGATTAGTTCATATACATTAAACAAAATCTGTAAATTATCAAACTTATTTGAAAAAATGCATTTAAAAAAAAGTAAATAAATTGCAAAAATCGCGAAAATGGCGAAAATGGTGTGTGCTGGAAAAGTTCGAAGAGCAGATTTGTAATCTGATGTCAACTTTTATAAGATCCAGACAATACTCAAAAATAACTTACCACACAAGAACTCCGTTAAAACTCCAGCGATTTTTAAAATTTTAACAAAGTTTTGTGCAGTAAATAAAAGCCATTGACTCAATCCATATAAAACCATCAAAAAAATCCAATTTTCGACCTCTACCCCCTTCAATTTAACCAAACTTCGTATTTTCATATAAAGATGTCATTGTAAAAGTTTTGGGTTGTTAGTTGTAACGGTTGTGAAAATATGGCATTTTAAATTGTAAAAAAATACCTAAAATTTAACAAAGTAGTCGACGATAAAGTGTCCATATCTTTTTAACGGTCAAAGCCACGTGATTCTATGATAACTCATTTTAAAGTTACTGTTGTCGTGCTTTAAATAAATTAAGCAAAAAAAATAATTTTTTGAAGGCAAACTACATTTTTTAAAAATACGCGGTATTTAAAAAAGTGTTTTTTTTTTATTTTAATATTCAAAAAATATATGTTAATTTAATTTAATGTCGTGGCCAAGTTTATATGTGGAGCTCTTACGGGATTTAAAGTTATGGATATAAAAATATAAAAGAGATAATAGTAGTGATTCCTATTCTCACTTCACCATTCACCTCAATTTTCGAATCTCATTATTTCCCGAGTGTTAATTATTAGTTCCACTTTGATTTCAGATTTATAAATATTTGTTTATTGTAAAGACGATTGGACAATAAAAAATTTATAAATTGTATATTTGAGAGAAAATAAGGTTCGAAAACTGAGGTGAATGGTGAAAGTGAGAATAGGAATCGCTACCAATATGTATACATAGTAGAAAAAAAAAATAATTTATTATAAAAATAAAAATAAAAGTTTGCAAAAGTAATTGCAAATAATTTAATATATTTTTTAATTAAAGGTACATAGTTAAGTCGTAGTTTTACTGGTTCATACAAATAATTCACTTTTTAACGGTAAAATGTCGTTTTTTTTGTGGGCGTTGTGGTGTAATGGTTAGCGCGTTGGACTGTTACACAGATGGTCCGGGTTCGATTCCCGGTGACGACAACATCATTAGAAAAATAATATGTATCAGTTTTCTATCACTTATATGTATCGCTTCGCCCACCTTCGGTGTTCCCATAGCACTTAACCCCACCGAAGTAAAATAATGAATCAGGGATATGAAACAAAAAGCTTCAATAAATTCGCCAACTCTACATCAGGTTGCGAGCAACAACTGTTCTAAGACTTATCTACTCGCGCAATTACAGTGTTGCCATGTTTGAAGCCCTTCATCTTCGTGAGTGTTGTTCTCTTTAAAAAAAAAATAAAAATCTGTGGTTCAAACCGGTATTTCAAAAAACTGGTTTGGTAAAATTTTTAAAAAAAAATATATGTTAATTATAAATTATTCTTCTATAACCGTTACCAAATCCCTATGTGATACTCGTGAATGTTTCTGAGTTATTGGCTTTTTAGTTAAATTTGTTCACATTAATTAATTAATTAATTTATAATTACCATATATTCTTTAAAAAAAAATAAAAAACAACTGTTTCTGAAACACAGCTTTGAACCGTGGTTTTTGAATTGAATGTATTTTGCTGTCTAGAAGTGAATACTTTGTGCGTAATAGTAAAACCATATTAAGTAGTTTTAAATGAGGTAACAATAACTCTCGTAGCTTTAGCAGTTAAAAAGATATGGATATTATGTACGACTACTTTTTAAAATTTCGTATATTTTTCATATTTTGAAACGTGATGTTCCAAGATTTGCTGGGATTAACTGCCCTACATTTGGACGAGGTTATCGTTATATGATGTACATCTTCTATACTAAGTTTGGTTGAAATCAGAAGGGGAAGAGGAATCGAGGGGTGATATGGAAATACATCATTATCTTAATTTTTTTCTAAATGGACTCAATCATACCACTTTCAAAATATGTGGTTCATATGGTATTTATATTTTTCTGAAAGACCACTACATATAGCTGCGTTTTATGACAATTATATTGGTTATTATTCTCCCCACAGACTCCTCCAAATTCGACAATTTTTACTAAAATTTCAACTTTAACCAATTTTTTTCTGAGTGCACCACCGAAATTTCAAATTGCAGGTTCAACAATTTAGATCAAATAGCATAATCCGTTTTTAACATCAACTCAAATGTGTACAAGACAGCAATAAGTGTAAAATATCCTATTTTGGAAATTTTTTACAGTTTTTTGGGAATTGTGGGATTTCTTAGTCTTAAGCTATGTACGGTGGTCAGATCTTACAATATTGTCAGAAAAATGTTCAGGAAATGTCTAACAACAGTGTGAACTTACAACTTTTGTCTTGCAGAAAAAGCATTGTCGTACATTGTAAGACAATAATATTGTCAGACAGCTGACATTCGTGCGAACACCCTACGTTACCATGTCAGATAATTGCAAGGCATTATAACCAATTTTTATTGGCAGATCTGTTTAAATTAATACATCTGACAATTGCAGTATTGTCACAGAAATATTTCTCTCGGGATCTCTCTCGGACCTATCGTATTTATGTTATAAGGGTCTATTAATACTCCACTGGAAAAAATTTTGTCCGTTTTGGTCTATCTCGCTTAGTTTGGAGATACTTTACATTTTAAAATATCGCCATTTGTAAAATGCTTGTATCTTGAAAACTAAGCATGATATCGCAAAATGGACAACATTTTTGCAAACCTTACAAACCGGTTTACACCGACAACACAAATGTGTACAGTCTTCCGATTCCAATCATTCCCGTTTCGTTCCATATCGTTCATTTTTGCCATAAAAGAATCTGACAACCGTGTGAACTGACAATTTTCGTTGGCAGATAAATTTGTTGTTTGACAATTGTCCGGCAATGAAATTGAAAGGTTTTCTTACAATCGTCTGAACTGACAATTACTTTTGCTAAACATGTTTCATTGACAGCACATTGCTAGATCTTACAATATTGTTCTGACAACCGTCTATACATAGCTTTATATAAATGTTGTTTAATAAAAACAATACCAAGGTACAGCCTAGTATTAAATTTCATTACAATTCGTTCATAATAAATAAATTTTTTGTCGGATATCCAAAAATTGTATCCGATTCAGTTGAATCTTGGCACATAACATTTAGATCTGACTACATGAAGATGTGCCAAATTGGATAAAATCGGTTTATTATTTACATTTTTTTTGTCGGATATCCAAAAAATGTATCCGATTCAGTTGAAACTTGGCACATAACATTTGGATTTGATTACATGAAGATGTGCCAAATTTGGATAAAATCGGTTATTATTTAGACATAGTGATTATCGCGCACAAACTATAGCAAGTTTAAAATGAACTACGTAGTTAAGATCTTGCAAGTTTTGCGGGTTATAAAGGAATTCAGCTCAGTTACTTTAGTTATTTATTAAATTCTAACAAAACCAAAAGTTTAAGATATAGCACGAATATTATTATATCAATCGTATTTTTAAAGTCAAGGTAAATTGATTATAGTTTGGCGCTATCATTAATATTTATAAAGGGTCCGCCATCTAACGTTTTTTTCAACTTATTTCGTGAATGGAACACTTAGCTCATGCCTGATTTGACAGATAATTAGTTTTATCCTTCCGCTGAACGAATATGGTTGTGTATACGCTTAAACAACGCTGGGAAATATTGCGACATTACTTTGAAAATCATGGTAATGTTGCAGAATGTCAATGGTCAGTCATGGCGATCGTTATCGGGCCATGTTGAACGAATTTTTGTTCACAAAATTGAAGAGGAGGATATTGGCAACATTTGGTTTTAACAGGACGGCGCTACGTGCCTCACAGCCGAAGCTACACTCGATGTTTTGCTCCATGTTTTTGAAGATCGCATTATCAGCCGCAGAGCTGATGTCGTTTGGCCACCTCGGAGCTGCGATTTGACACCGTTGGACTATTATTTGTGGGGTGCCGTCAAAGATAAGTGTTACACCAACAAAGCCAGAGACAATTGACGCTTTAAA